>PGFW01060251.1:9017-24116 GCA_003123925.1 Haematobia irritans | reverse complement strand
CAGAAACGAAGGGCTTAAAAAGGCTTACAGCTGTTAAAGGCAATCCCTTGTGTTAAGGAAAAACAAAAAGAGCTTAAGAACACAAACATGATAAAAACAAACTTAAATATGAATTTGAATTTCAATCGAGACTATATTAAATAAATAACAACTACATACGTGGAAAAAAAATATTTTACCTGAATATGGAAAATCGTTGTAACCTAAATATTTATGAATACAAAAATTTAACGCCAATTAAATATAATAAATTTCCGCTTAAAAACAAGGAAATTTTTCAATTAAAAAGTTCATTAAAAACTTTTTAATTTTTTAAAAACTTTGTTGGTCTTTGAATTTAAAAACGCCCTATTTGTATATACAAAATGTATGGGAAAAAGTTTGCTATACCTGGATTTAATTAAAAGATAAAATTAACAATTATTGTTTTAAAACTTTTGTCATTAAATTTAAAATCGAACGTCTTTGAGGCAATGAATTATTTCCAAATATTCATATATAGGCTTAGATTTATTTGTGGGTATGTTGCATCCATGTAATTTTAAGTTATTTTTCCTGAAATAAAGATTACGTAGTATTTAAGACACTTATTTTTTCGTGAAATCTTTTTTATACATCGCAAAAAAAATGAAAAAATTCGATACATTCTAATTTCAAATATTTTTAACGTTTGCAAAAGAATTCTCTAGTTTAATAGGAGGTCGCGTTTTTTAGCTCGAAGTCCTAATTTCCAAAATTTTAAGGTGAAAGGTTCAAAGTTTTGGATCTTAAATAAATTGTTTTTATGGATTGTAGGTGTAATTTGGTCTTCATTTTTCTTCCATCTATAATTTTCTATTTTCGGCACGTTGATGAACGCCTGCAACAAAAAGCAGAAGAACGCCACTAATGAAATAAAATGTTAGTAATTTTTGAAGGAAAAAATAAATTAAATTTTAGAAAATGTTAACTATCTGTATTAAGAAACGGTCAGAATGTCATGCCGATTTCAATAAAAAATAAGTAAATAATTTTGCACAAATTCAAGAAAAAAATTTATTCGAAAAAATGAATTTATTTTTTTTTTCACTTTTAAATTATTTTTTTCATGTTTTAAAAGGAAAAAATTGAAGTCAAAATTTGCAAAAAATGTCTGTTACGATGGACTCATTATTGGTAATAATTTGAAAAAATTTAAAACAAATTCGAAGGTCTCCCCCAAAAACACGAAATATTAGTTAGATCATTTATTTCTTCATTCTGCGTATACTTTTTTATATCCACTACCAATAGAATGTGGAATGGTATAATAAGTTTGTCATTCCGTTTTGTAAACAGCATCGAAATATTGAAATTTCCGGACTATAAAAAAGTATTTATATTTTTGATCGGGAGAAATTCTAAGACATATATGTAATGTCCCGTCCTGCCTGTCTGTGGTAAATTTTTTTGTTTTGCAGGCAGGTAATGTCGAAAGAATGGGCTTATCGGTCGCGACCTCTCAATATAAACGAACTCCCTAATTTGGGGTATTGGGCTTATAATAACCCGTAAATTTTTATACCATTTGCATGAAAGGATGGAAATCTATGAGGTATTTTAGGATCATAAAAAGTGTGGCCGAAAAATGGACCCTAACGGGTCGCATGTTTTGATATAGCCCCCATATAGACCGAACTCCCGATTTTACTCCTTGGACTTCTAGAAACTGTATTTACTATCCGATTATTGCATATTTGAAACTTTAGATGTAATTCTAAGACCAACAAATAAAGGTTTGGTGAAAGATGGGGCGTAATCAGGTCCAAATCTTTTTGTTTGTGCCCTCAATAATAACGATCTCCTATTTTACTTCTTGGCTTCTAGAACTGTATTTATTATCCGATTTTGCCTGAAATTTGAAAATCTAGAGGTATTTTAGAACCCAGCGGCAAAAAAAAGGTGTGTCGAAAAATGGGTGTTTTGGTCCATGTTTTTTGTAATCCTCCGCTATATAGACCGATCCTCCAGATCTTTTATCTTCCTGGGCTTCTAGAAATCTGTATTTAGGTTAGGTAGGTGACAGCCCGATGTATCCGCTCACTTAAGACTATTCAGATCCAATTGTGATACCACATTCGGTGAACTTCTCTCTATCACTGAGTGGCTGCCCGAATTTAACTTATGTTAAGCTCAAATTTGACAAGTGACCTCCTATTGTTATAGCCGAGTCCGAACGGCGTTCCATATTGCATGTGAAACCACTTAGAGAAGCTTTGAAACCCTCAGAAATGTCACCAAGCATTAACTGAGGGTGGGATATATCATCGTCTGAAAAACTTTTTTGTTTGTGTTCGGTCGAAGCGAGGAAAATCGAACCCAACGACCTTGTGTATGCAAACGGGCCATACTAAACCATTGCACTCACGGTGGCTCCCAGAATCTGTTATTTATCTATACGATTTTGCCTGAAATTTGAGAATCTGAGGGTATTCTAGGACCAACGAAGAGGTGTCGCGAAAATAGGGTGTATCGTCCCCGTTTTCCCCCCCCGAGTGTTTTGGTATAGCCCCCAATATAGACCGACCTTCCCGATTTTATTTCTTGGCTTCTAAGAATCCATAGTTTTTTTATCCAATTTGCTCTGAAATTGAAAATCTAAGAGGTATTTAATTGATGTGTCGAGGGTGTATCGTCTATCTTTTGGTATAAGCCCCATATAGATCCTCGACCTTCCCGCGATTTTTTACTTTCTTGGCTTCTAGAATCCATAGTTTTTATCCAATTGCCTGGAAAATTGAAAGATCTTAGAGGTATTTTGGGACCATAAATTGATGTGTCGTAAATTGGGGTGTATCGGTCGATGTTTTGGTGTAGCCCTATCTCCGACTTTATTTCTTTGGGTCTTCTAAAATCTCGTAGTTTTTATCCATTTTGCTGAAATTTGGAACTCTAGAAGGCATTTTAGAACGCATCAAAAAGGTTGCCGAATAAATGGTGGCTTATGCGTCAAGTAGTTTGGGTATAATAGCCCCATAACAGACTGATCTCCCGACTATATTTTTTTGGGATTCTATGAAATTCTAAGTTTTACCGGCCGAAATTTGTCTGAAAAATTGGAATTCATGGAGGTATTGAGAACCAAGTTAACCCTTAAATGCACACTAGTATTCTTTAAGAATAGCAACCAGAAAAAAAATCTTTACGTCTTATAAACGTTGGCCGAATTCCTAATGAAAATCAAAGTTGTTGCATATTTCAACATAAAAACGCTATTTTATAAAAATATTTCTTTCGCGGAAAGTTTTTAGTGCTTCTAAGTAATCTGCAGTCAAATAATTGAAAATCAATATTGTTAACTCAAAAAATTCAAAAACTGGCAGATTGGAAGTTAAATAATATTTATGCATTAAATGAGAGTAATGTTTGTAAAATAAAAACTGTGTATTTGTGTAAAAATATCTCTATTCTCTATTATCTAACTACAATCAAATTGTTTATTTGTAAATAAAAACTAGTTCAATGCGCACTGTACTTTTTTAAACCCTCTAATGCCCCAATTTTTTTGGCCAGCTGATTATAATTTTCAATGTTAAGGCAACAAAAGCAAGAAGCAACTAAGGCAAGAAAAATTTATGACGGTAAATATTCAGGCATATGCTGCAAAGCCTCTTGAGTAGTTTCAAAATAAGTTTTCTTTTTTAGTTTGTTTCATTTTTTGTTGTTTCCCTTAAGTTGTGTTTTACCAAAAGCTTTCTTATTAAATCAAGACCGCCTAAAGGCGGGCCTTGGGCATTAGAGGGTTAAGATATCAAACACTATTTTTTCAAAAAAACACATAAAAATTTTGTTTTGAAAAATAAATGTGGGTATGCAATGTTCTTATTTTTTACCAATTTGTGCATATTAATAAATTTTTTCGAAGGAATCGCTGATCCTTGTACATTTTAAGGTTAAGCAAGTGTGTCTCGATAAATGGTGAGTATTGGTCCAATGTGTTTGGTATACCCATATATGACGCTACCTTCGAAAATTTATTTCTAGGACCTTCTAAGAATCCAGCTGATTATAGAACGGCACAAAAGTCAGCTGAATATACACACCTATATTCAGCTGAAACCAATTGTTTTGGTATAGAGACCAATCTCCCTGATTAACTCCTTGGGCTTCTAAACACTTCCAGAGAAGGAATATGATCACCTGCAAAGCATGTCTTTAAGAGCAAAATGTTAATTTTTGGATGGTGACGCAATGTAACATGGTTTCGCAACCATGTTACTTTTCTCGGAAATCAGTTTCTGATTCGGGCAAGTAAGTTATATTTGACGAGTAAATAACCTTTTAATGTGAACACAACATGTTGGTAACCATGTAATCATACAAAAAATAATAATTTTGCTCTTGAGCAACATGTTTGAGGTGATCAATATTCCTTCTCTGCGTTGTAGAAACTTGTAGTTTTTTATATCGCAATTTGCTCGAAAAATGTAAATAATACTGGTATAGTATGACACTCAAAAAAATCTGTATCGCAATTTAGTTTACCGGTCCATTTGGTAAAAGCATCGATATTAGACAGATTTCTCCTCTGGAGGGTACATCGCGAAGAAAAAATATTTTCCTCCGGAATGAAAATTTTAGGACAAAGAAATTTACCTATTTTCCTTTTATAGCAAATTAATTCCGAATGTTTTGATCATCGAATTCAACGATTGTCTCTAAAAAACGGTGTCAAAAGATTCTTTGTTTGTCTAAAATTTCCAAAGATTTTACCTTCTCGTAATATTACATAGATGGCGGTAAAAATCTGCAGATTTAAGATTTCACAATCAAGGCGTTTATTTCAGTCATTTATTATATCTGCTACAACTCAAAAAAAGAAGGGTGATACGGTCCAAAAAATTTGGTCTAAGGAATGGCGTGTAAAATCGGTGAAAAATCGTTTTATTTAAAAATCAAATGTAATATTTCTTTTTCAAGTTCAATTAAGTATAAAAATTCAGGAAAATATTCAGCTTAGGACTTTCTCTTTTCCAAATCCGAATTGCGGCCTCACGCCTTGACACCTCTGCACATCAGAATTTTGCATTAGCCTACCGTTGTCACATCCTTCTTCGCCGCAGTAAGCCCAGTTTGCCTTTGAATGCGGCTCCTCCTTACAAGTTTTTTTGGTCTTCTGTAGGTTCCGCTTTGACATACCCAGTATTTCTCTATTGGGCGGAGCCTCTGGCCGTGGTTGGGAAGGTTCTTGTCCTTTGGGAACCACCCTGACGTTGTTGCGCGTAACCACTCCATGGCCTTTTTACCGTAATGGCAAGATGCCAAAATCCGCCAAAACAGTACGGAACAAACCGTGTTTTTCTTCAGGAAAAGGCAGCAGACGTTTATTCAAACACTCTTCATCATAAATTTCTTGGTTGACAAGTCCCGGAAAGCTATGAAAATGCTGCTTTTCAAGGCCACAGGTAACATATGGCTTGCCAAAACCCAGATATTTCTTTGCGAACTTTGAACAGTTTTATGTGCTTGGAAAAATATCCTGCTACCTTTCCCCTTCCTTTTGCCCGTATAAAACTCTCCTGTCCCGGAAGCTGCTTGTAGTCGCTTTTGACGTAGGTTTTCGTCGCCCATTACCACGCAGATCAAACTTACGTCAGCAATCGTCGGTACAGCCTCCGGGTCGCGCTTTTGGCCGTTCGTATTTTTGTGTTATCATCGCGATTTGGCAGTCCACTAACCTTCTTGTAAGTCGATAGTCCGGCTCGTTTTTGCTCGATGTACGGTTGTAGACGATACCACCCAGCTTTATTTTGCTGGCATCTCGGAGAGAGAGTTAGGGTTTCGCTTGAAACTAACCGCAACTGTCTTTGTCGTCTCAGCCGGCTTCCGTTTTCGATTTACCCCCGAATCGCAAGACTCCTATCGGCTGTCGACAAACTGTTCCCAAAACACTTTAATACATTTGTAACGTGATTAGGCAACTTTTTAGCGATTTTGCCTAGCTTTGGCGTGCGAAGTAGCTCGAAGTTTTCGCGAATGCACGAGCAAAAATTTTGATACGGCTGCTCTTCTTGCTTGGACGCATTTTACACTGATAGGGAACAACTGAAAAATAGGTGTGTAATCACACCTTCAAAATGAGGGGTGTTCATGTTTATTTTTAAATGCAAAATTGAAGAAAATAACGTCAAGTTTAATATGACCCAAAATTTTGACCGTATCACCCGTTTATAAATCCAGAATCTGTAATTTGGTCTTCATAGGTAGAGATCTTTTAACATTTACTTCGGAAGCGTAACGGGATGAAACTGATTTGCTCGGGAGATATATTTGCCAGAGCAAACCCTCAAAAATTGTAAAAATATATTATCTAACTAACCCTCTACCGACGAAGAGTTTTCAAAGTAAACTATTAATTTTATTCAATGGCTGGGTGGGTACATAAGATTCGGCCCGGCCCGAACTTACTGCTGTATATACTTTTGTCCGTCTTGTTTTAGTAAAATTATTAAGTCATGAAAACTTTTCTTATAAAGCGTAATATAATACATGAACTAAAATAGAATTAAATCGTAAATTTAGTGAAATATAGAGTTCACCTTGTTTGAGTGTTGATAACATATCTATAATAGGACCCTTAATATAGGGAAATTTAAAAAATCAATATCCGGATCTATAGCTAGCAGCCCAAGTTTTTATAGCCCGATTTTCCTTTAATTGGAATAAAACGCACATCATAAAAAATAAATATTTTGTGATTCTTGACAATTTGTCCAATTGTTAAATACCTTTCGTTCGTAAAAAATTTCTCAAATATTTTCATAACCAAAAGATGCAAACATGCAAATTTTTGGTTCACTTCCTGACCGATACCATTAAACAACTGGTATTTAATTTGGATAAAAATCAGCGGTAGTGTTAAATGTAAGTAAAAGTGATAATTAATCTACACCCATAAGGGAATTTAGTATTGGAAACAGACAGCGCCAATACAAGCCCAATCATCTAAAAAGCCGGACAAGCTATAGCTACGTTTTTATAATAAACTGTTGCAAGATGAAACATTACATTACATGAAGAAATACCTGCTTTCCGGGGAGTTGCTTTGCACCAAACTCATATGTGATGCAGACAAACACTACACAAGTAATGTATTCTCCACCTAACAAGCACTAAATGGTTTATTTTGTAAAAATGAAAGTGAACTGAATTTTTTTTAGTTTTCAACGTGAAAGCAAACAATTATTGGGTTTTCTTGAAGCAATGATTTTGGATAGCTTAAATAAATTTGTTTATGATACAAACTAAAAGGGATAATATTGAAAGGGAGGAACAATAACACCATTAACAGAAAAATTAAGTATTAAAAATATATATAAATTCTAAAATCACATACAAAACCCTCAAAACGCATGTAAAATAATAATTTACGAGTATGACTCAAAAAAAACCCCTCGTTCTGTTGTCTTAAAAGATAATATAAAAAATGTTTAAACAATATTGCGAATATAATTATGATATGAAAATGCCATATGATTAACATATCTGATATGTCATTCATCAATCACTAAACGATAGGCCACTAACATCAGTTAATAGTTGCTAAAAGATATTTTTCACATCGAAATATAAAAAATATATATATTTATAAAACAAAAATGTTGAGCCTAGTATTATGAATAAAGAATACAGAAATCAATGTTCACATCAAAATCCATTTCGAAAAAATTTTAATAGTTCCCCCCGGTTTGCTTCCCACTAAAGCCACCAATGAACATAGAAACTGAAAACATCTCTCCCCAAAATTCCCAAAAGTAAAAGACATTCACATAAGCCACATAAAATAACTTTCACTTGTTTTACTCTCTTCCACATTTGTTGGCTTCGTAGTTGGTTATTTTTGTTCACCAGCTACAACGATGAATGTGTAAAGCGACCAAACGATGACGCGACGTTTGACGTTGAGCTGGATGAACCTTAAGTCATCATAAGATGTAAGATATGACTTAAGCTGGCGATGCCAACAACACTAACTTCATTCAAACTGACAGAAGAAAAAACGGATAGACATACCGGCAGACGGGGCCAGAAAGTTGGGAATACCATCCCACAGAGGTTAGCAAAAAAACCGCCATACATCTACAATTAGTGCTATGGGATAATAGTTTTGTACATAAAATAAAACCAAAATAAATACCTGCTATCACTATTCCCACCAACCACAAATAAGCGGATGTAATATGTTTCATTGCGGCCTAAGTAATTTTCAATATTTGGCGGGCAAAAAATAAATACCATATTGACATAAGGTCAAACAAATATCCGATATGGGCAAATAAAGGTAGACCTCTTCCTTTGTTTAGGGTGGCCAAGATGATTTGACCCCAATTAAAATTGAAACTAATTATTTATAATTTATGTGAGTATTGAGTGGAAGAGTTTTAGCATCCGCTTACTTTCACTTAATTTGAGTAGCATATGGTTAATATCGTGAAATCGGTAAATTCTTGAATCATGAAACCAACCTAAACGAACAAGTACTTTAAGTACTAAACAAGTAAGGAAAGTCTAAAGCCGGGCGGGGCCGACTATATTATAACCTGCACCACTTTGTAGATCTAAATTTTCGATATCATATCACATGCGTCAAATGTGTAGGGGGCTATATATAAAGATTTGTCCCAAATACATACATTTAAATATCATTCGATCTGGACAGAATTTGATAGACTTCTACAAAATCTATAAATTCAAAATTTAAGTCGGCTAATGCACTAGGGTGGAAAACAATGTTAGTAAAAAAAATATGGGAAACATTTAAATCTGAAGCAATTTTAAGGAAACTTTGAAAAAGTTTATTTATGATTTATCGCTCGATATATATGTATTAGAAGTTTAGGAAAAATTGGAGTTAAAAATTGGCCTCTGTGGTAATATGAGTGTAAATCGGGCGAAAGCTATATATGGGAGATATATCTAAATCTGAACCGATTTCAACCAAATTTGGCACGTATAGCAACAATGCTAATTCTACACCCTGTGCAAAATTTCAACTAAATCGGAGCAAAAAATTGGCCTCTGTGGTCATATGAGTGTAAATCGGGCGAAAGCTATATATGGGAGCTATATCCAAATCTGAACCGATTTCAACCAAATTCGGCACGACATAGCAACAATGCTAATTCTACTCTCTGTGCAAAATTTCAACTAAATCGGAGTTAAAAATTGGCCTCTGTGTTCATATGAGTGTAAATCGGGCGAAAGCTATATATGGGAGATATATCTAAATCTGAAACGATTCAACCAATATTGCACGCATAGCAACAAATGCTAATCCTACTCCCTGTGCAAAATTTCAACTAAATCGGAGCAAAAAATTGCCTCTGTGGTCATATGAGTGTAAATCGGGCGAAAGCTATATATGGGAGATATATCCAAATCTGAACCGATTTCACCCAAATTTGGCACGCATAGTAACAATGCTAATTCTACTCCCTGTGCAAAATTTCAACTAAATCGGAGTTAAAAATTTGCCTCTGTGGGCAAATGAGTGTAAATCGGGCGAAAGCTATATATGGGAGATATATCTAAATCTCAACCGATTTCAACCAAATTTGGCACGCATAGCAACAATGCTAATTCTACTCCTGTGGCAAAAATTCAAACTAAATCGGAGCAAAAATTGGCCTCTGTGTCATTATGAGGTGTAAATCGGGCGAAAGTATATATGGGAGATATATCTAAATCTGAACCATTTACCAATTTGGCACGCATAGCAACAGATGCTAATTCTACTCTCGTGCAAATATTTCAACTAAATCGGAGTAAAATTGGCCTCTGTGGTCATTATGAGTGTAATCGGGCGAAAGCTATATATGGGAGTATATTCTAAATCTGAACCGATTTCAACCAAATTGCAGCGCATAGAACATCTAATTCTACTCCCTGTGCAAAATTTCAACTAAATCGGAGCAAAAAATTGGCCTCTGTGGTCATATGAGTGTAAATCGGGCGAAAGCTATATATGGGAGATATATCACAATCTGAACCGATTTCAACCCAAATTTGGCACGCAATAGAACAATGCTAATTCTACTCTGTGCAAAATTTCAACTACATCGGAGTTAAAAGAGCCTCTGTGTGGTCATATGAGTGTAAATCGGCGAAAAGCTATATATGGGAGATATATCTAAATCTGAACCGATTTCAACCAAATTTGGCACGCATAGCTACAATGCTAATTCTACTCCCTGTGCAAAATTTCACTAAATCGGAGTTAAAAATTGGCCTCTGTGGTCATATGAGTGTAAATCGGGCGAAAGCTATATATGGGAGATATATCTAAATCTGAACACGATTTCAACCAAATTTGGCACGCATAGTACAGATGGTAATTCTACTCCTGTGCAAATTCAACTAAATCGGGAGTTAAAAATGTTGGCTCTGTGGGCAACATGAGTGTAAATCGGCCGAAAAGCTATAATGGAGCTGATAATGCTAGAATCTGAACCGATTTGGCTGGATATTTGCAAGTTTAACGAGACCCAATAAAAGTAGTTCAGATTGATACGAGATTGTGAGGAGATCCGGTTGATATACACGGCCAATTTATGACCAGATGGGTGAAGAAAAATATATGTGGCACTATATCTAAATCTGACCGGATTTTTTCCAAAATCAATAGGGATCGTCTTGAAGCTGAAACAGGACCCTATAAAACCAAAATTTTAGGACAATCGGACCTTAAAAACTGCGAAGCTGTACTTGCAACAAAAATACATGCACAGACAGACAGACAGACAGACGAAACGGACAGACAGACAGACAGACGACATCGCTAATCGACCTCAAGAATTTAATTCTAAATCGAATCCGTATACTGAAAAGGTTGGTCTATGATTACTTCCTTCTTTGGCGTTACTACAAAAATGCACAAACTTATTATAATCGCCTGTACACAGTAGTGGTGAAGTTATAACAAGTATAAACGGCCGTAAGTTCGGCACAGGCCGAATCTATTACCCTTCCACCATGGATTGCGTTAAGAAACTTCTAACGAAGGACTGTCATTCCACAATCGCAATTACTTTGGGTTGTGGTATCAAAATTAAATCGTTTTCTAAGATTGTGAGTTAGTCCATTGACGTGTAATATATTATACAAAAAGGTATTTAGTCTACAAATAATTAAGAATGATATGGACTTTTGGCACGTACGTAGGAGCAAGAAATTGAAATATGGGGGTCGCTTATAGTGGGGCTTATACAATTATTGATATGTATCCAATTTTTTGTGTGTTATTGGGGATCGGTTTATCTGAGGGCCTATATATTAACTATATGAACCGGATAATGGACCTATTTAGGCAATGGTTGTTAACAGCGCCAATATACTAGCACAATGTATAAATTTCAACTGACTCGGATGAAAATTGCTCCTACCAAGAGGCCTCCAAAAACAAATCTCGGGATCAGTTTATATGGGGGCCTATATATATGGATTATGACTGATATGGACCACTTTTGGTATGGTTGTTAAATAATCGCCATATACTACCAACCAACTACAAAATTTCAAAACCAGATCGGATTTTGAATTTGCTCGTCCAAAAGGCAACCGGAAGGATCAAATCTGGGGATCGGTTTATTTGGGTGCTATATATACATTATGGACTGAATATGAACGCAATTTCTAGCATGGTTGTTGGATACCATAATTAACGTAACATCACGTAACCAAATTTCAACCGAATCGGATGAATTTTGCTCCTTCAAGGGGCTCCGGAGGTCAAAATCTTGGATCTGTTTATTAATGGGGACTATATATATTATGACCGCGATTTCGACCAATTTTTGCAATGGCCATTAGAGGACCATATATCTTATCACCATGTACCCAATTTAAGACGGATCGGATTAAATTTGCTTCTTCTTAAAGCTCCGCAAGCCAAATCGGGGGATCGGTTTATATGGGGCCTATATATAATTATTGGACCAGCGATGTGGACCAAATTTTTGCATAGATTGTTAGAGACCATATATAAAACCATGTAACCAAATTTCAGCGGATCGGGATGAATGAGTTGGCTTCTCTTAGAGGCTGCCCGAAAGCAAAATCGGGGATCGGTTTTATAGGGGGCTATATATAATTATGGGACCGATATGGACGAATTTTTTGCATAGTTTTTTTAGAGGACCATATACCAACACAATGTTACCAATTTCAGCCGGAATCGGATGAAATTTGGCTTCTCTTAGAGAGGGTCTGCAATCTCAAAATTTGGGGGTCCGTTTATAATGGGGTCTATACTTAAAAGTGTGACCGATATGGCGCATTTGCAATAACCCAATCCGACTACATCAATAACAACTACTTGTGCCAAAGTTTCAGTCAATAGCTTTGTTTTCGTTCGGAAGTTAGCGTGATTTTCAAGCAGAACTACGGACGGACGGACATGCCAGAATCGACTCAGAATTCACCACACGAACCTTCCAGAATAGAAATATAATATACTTTAGGGGTCTTAGAGCAATATTTCGACTGTGTTACAAAACGGAATGAACAAAGTTAATATAACCCCATCCTTAATGTGGAGGGTATAATAATACCCTGTTCACAAGTGTGGCGCGCCAGGGTATAAAAATGGGAAACATTTAAATCTGAAGCAATGAAGGAAACTTTGCAAAAGTTTATCGCTCGATATATATGCATTAGCATTTTAGGAAAATTATAGTCATTTCTACAACTTTTCGACTGATCAGTGGCGATTTTACAAGGAAAATGTTGGTATTTTGACCATTTTTGTCGAAATCACGAAAAACATATATATGGGAGCTATATCTAAATCTTGAATCCGGATTGTCAAAGCCAAATTTGAAACAAGCATACCTACATGCGTAATTCTACTCCCTGTGCAAAATTTCATCTAAATCGGAGCCAAAAATTGGCCTCTGTGGATCATAATGAGTGTAAATCGCGTCGAAAGCCTACTTATATGGAGCTATATCTAAATCGTCAACCGATTTTAATAAAAATTTGGCACACTTGACTCACACTCTAATTGTTACTCCTGGTGCAAAATTTCAACCACATTGGGGTAAAACTCTGGTTCTTGAACCCATATATTAGTCCATATCGGGCGAAAGATATATATTGGGAGCTATATCTAAAATCTCGAACCAATTTCCTTCAAATTTCTTCTATTTGGAGCCAAAGCACATTACTGGTGCAAAATTTGAAGTCGATTGGACTAAAAATGCGACCTAAGATTGTTGATCACCAAAAATGGTGTTCACAGGACATACGGACATGGCTATATCGACTCCAGGAGCCCACCCTGAGCATTTTGCGGTCAAAGACACCATGTGTCTATCTCGTCTCCTTCTGGGTGTTGCAAATATATGCACTAACTTATAATACCCTGCTCCACAGTGTGGCATAGGGTATAATGAAATTTTTATAGGTCAACAAATTTGTTTTCATAGAAATCAAATTTATTATATGTGTACATATATGCTATAAGGAGTACGCCATGCATCTCTTCATTAGTAAATTAAATATATATAAGTAATTGATATCTCTCTTCAAATACCATTCAGCTGATCTACAGCCAATTGAAAATATCAAAAAATCTTAAGACATAAAGATCGAATATGCTAGACAACCTCATAAAATCAAAAGACTTAAGAAACAAACTCGTTGACAATCAAATCATTTTTATAGTCACTCAATGCATTTTTAGAAATTAACCGACACCTTTCAATTGTCTTCACACAAACTGTCGAATAATTTTATTGAATGTTTATATCCCACAATGTTTGTTTTTCTTAGAAAAAAATTTTGATAAAATAATTATCACGTAACAATCAAAAATATTTTATTTATTGCAGGAAATTACATTGACACCTAAGCGTAACAAATTAATTTCACTTTTTTATTAAGCTTCAGTGATTACATCTTACAGTACACATTACCAAGGCATCGCCCTTTCCTTCATGTACAAGTTTATAAGAAGTGAAATTGTTGACATCAATTAACAATTAACCGTACCTTTTTTCCATAGCATAATTTAGTTTTCATTTCGCTGATAACAGGTAAATAAACAATGGAACGACATCATTGTCCATCAACGAAATCTTCGTTCGGTTTTTTCTTCTTGATCATGTCGTAACAATGCAAAAAGGTTAACTAACAACCATAAAGTCAAAGACGTACAGAGCAATATTATGGGTGCGTCCAAGCTGCCACCATCTCTGGTCAAACCAATAGTTAACAGTGCCACCCGACCCAAAAGGCACAAAACCATTTTGTTTGGGGCGAAAGAATTACCACGGGGGATGTCAATGTTTTCGGCGGCTATGTGATACATGTGATGTTGTAGGTTTTTTTATGTTTTGTAAACTCTCAAAAGGTGATTCAAAAGAAAGTGAAATTTCGGAGACATTATATTTGTTTGTGTGTATGTGTGCTTGCATTGGACAACGCATCATTTATACCACATTTCTGGCGTTTTTCTTCTTTCCAATATCTGGTAATTTGTTAAAGTGCCCCCCCTCAAACCAAAAAGCCCTAAGTGGTAATCAAAACCGAATGTCCGCGCACCAATCCACACTCAATCACTCACACAAACAAAATAAAAATTCCATGAATTTTCAAAACAAGTTTGTTTTTTCTTCTTATGCGCCAATAACCAAATGCCTTCGATGGACGTGTCATTATTGAAACGAGGGCAGTTGCTTAAGAATGGTTACCAGTAGAAAGTAATGACATTTATAAGATATATTGTGAAATCGGAACGCATTGTTGATTAGAATTTAGATTTTAATAATCTTACTAATTTACAAATAAATATGAGATTGATGCGAAATTCTCCATTTCATCTCGATATCTTGGCCCACCAATGTTTCAGTTTTGTACTCCCTCACGAGGCCTGCAAAATAGGTATCCGTGGCAAATGAAATATGTTAAATTAAATTTTACGTTTGGAAAGAGATAAAAGTCGCGTGGGACCACGAGTGAAGGCAAGTGTAGTAAATTATGCAGCTGTTCGCAGACCGATTAAAACGTTTGAGAATGACAATCACGGGTGCCATAATTGGTAGAGTTCTACCACATATGGTAGATTTTTTTTACTGCTTGGTA
>PGFW01060224.1:0-10386 GCA_003123925.1 Haematobia irritans | reverse complement strand
CCTAGACTTGGTAACTTCTTCGATATCTTCACTACTGGTAATCATATCGCGACCACGCGACACCTTTCAAAGCTTCCCAGAAATAGTTTCGTTTTTAATGCAAGTAAGGTTGCAGTCGACTCCACTGAGCATCATTTGTAATGACTGGGTGATTTCACGATTATATTCTCATTTCAAGTGCACATTGATTTTATGTTGCGCACACTTGGATTTGTGGCATCAATTCGCCATGTACACTTCTCCATCTAGTAGTGGAATAATTTATCTCATTCGTTTAATACTTTCGAAAACTAACGAATCTAAAAGAAGAAGATAAATTCTAACAGCGAAAAACTAAAAAAAAAAGAATATAAAATGTTGATAGTGAAATTTATTTTCATACGATAAGGTTTTCAAAAAAAAAAACTGAAATAAATAAAGACGTATTGAAGAAATTTCCAAGATAGGAAATTTAATGTGGAATACAGTCCAAATGCACACTGATTTCTAAGGGCATATATATTCTCTCTAAAAATAAGTGAGAGTAAGAGTTGTGATTTCCAACTCATAAACAAACATTCATACTCACGAACATCCGGTAGACAAAAACATATGCTCATGAATATACTCACTCTCATGGAAATACTCACGGCCTTACTCATTCTCATCTCAATCACTTTAATAACTCATACATTTGAATTCACTTATTTATAAGGCAAATGACAGCTAAAATCAAGTTTTTGATGTGTAATGTGAATGAGATATAAGGATTTTTGTCACATACCTAGAAAAGGAATATGTTCACACCAAACATGTTTCAAGATCTCTCAGAAAACAAAAATTTTTCTGTGGGGGGGCCTAAGCCCCCTCCCCAGAGACCTT
Source organism: Haematobia irritans (assembly GCA_003123925.1). Lineage (NCBI taxonomy): Eukaryota > Metazoa > Arthropoda > Insecta > Diptera > Muscidae > Haematobia > Haematobia irritans. The sequence continues at coordinate 9,525 of PGFW01060224.1, read as the reverse complement.
CCTACGCTTATGTTAATATAAGCCCAAGGAGTTAAAGCGGGAGATCAGTCTACTATATGGTTTCTATTTCAGCACACCTATTCGTGGGCCTAAAATACTAATCGGATGGAAAATACAGTTTCTAGAAGCCCACGAAGTCAAATCGGTAGATCGGTCTATATAGGGATATACCAACAGATGAACTATATACGCCCTATTTTCGCCACACTTGTTTGTGGTCCTAAAATACCTCTAGATTTCAATTTCAGGCAAATCGAATTGCAAATAGGTTTCTAGGAGCCCAAGAACTAAACTCGGGAAATCGGTTAACATAGGCTATACCAAAACATGAACGATAGACACCAATTTCCGGCACAGGGGCGAACTATTTGACAACCTAAAACTACCTCTAAAACTCAAATTTCAGGCAAATCGGAATGGAAAATACAGTTTCTAGAAGCCCGTGAATGTAAAATCGGGAAGATCGGTCTATATGGGCCTATACCAAAACACCGAACCGATTTGCCACCATTTTCTGCACATCTATTTGTGGTTCTAAATAAACCTCTAGATTTCAATTTCAGGCGCAAATCGGAGAGAAAAATACGGTTTCTAGAAGCCCAAGACCTCAAATCGGAAGTCTTTTTGATCAAATTTTTGTGGTTAGATATGAAAAAAAAAATTTTTGTTTTATCATCGTCCAACTTTTGGGTATGAAATAACAGCGAAATTATAAAATTTTTAAAGATATTGAAATTTATAGAAAATTTTGTCAAAAATACTATTTTTATAGAAAATTTTTTTTCAAAATCTTATTTCTATAGAAAATGTTGTCAACATTTTAGTTCTATAGAACATCTGTCAAAAGTTTAATTCTTTAGATTCTTTTTTTTCAAAAATTTTGAGTTCTATAGAAAACTTGTCAAATTTAAATTTCTTTAAGAAAATTTTTGTCAAAAATACTTTTTATAGAAAACTTTTGGCAAAATTGTATTTCCATAGAAAATATTCCTCAAGATTTGTGAAAATTTTATTTCTAAAGAAAATTTTCTCAAATTTTATTTCCTATAGAAAAATTTCTTCAAAAATTTTATATTTATTAGAAAAATTTGGTGCAACAATTTTGATTTGCGATAGAAAAAATTTCTTAAAAAAATTTTTTAAGAAATTAGAAATTTTTGAGGGATTTTGAAATTATAGAAAATTCTTGTCAAAAAATTTTTCTTCTTCTAAAGAAAAAATTTCTCACAATCTTACTTCTTATTAATTGGCCAAAGATGGTATTTCTATACAAAAAATACTCATGATTTTATATTTATTGCAATATGTTTTCTTCAAGATTTTATATTTATAGATAAATTTTTCCTCTAAAATGTTAGTTTTGCCGCAAGATTTTAATATTTAAGAATTTTTGTTCAAAAATTTTATGGGTTCTATAGAAAATTTTGTCAAATTTTTATTTCTAAAGAAGAATTTTCTCCAAAAATGTTATTTTTATAGAAAATTTTCTCAAATATTGTTATTTCTAAAGAAAATTTTCTCAAAATTTTATTTCTATAGAAATGTTCTCAAATTTTAATTCTACAGAAAATTTTCTCAAATTTATTTCTATATTGAAAATTTCTTCAAAATTTATTTTCTAATAGAAAATTTTGTTTCAAATTTTTATTTTCTAATAGAAATTTTTGTCAAAAATTTATTTCTATAGAAAATTTGCGGTGCAAATTTTTATTTCTAAAGGAAAATTTTCTCAAAATGTTATTTTTATAGAAAATTTTCTCAAAAATTTTTGTTATTTCTAAAAGAAAATTATTTCCTCAAATTTATTTCTATAAGAAAATGTTCTCCAAAAAATTTTAATTTCTAGCAGAAAATTTTTCTCGAAATTTTTATTTCTATACGAAAATTTCTTCAAATTTTTATATTTCTATGGAAAATTTCGTCCAAAAATTTTTATTCCTATACAAAATTTTGCTCCAAGAATTTATTTCTAAATTCTATAGGGAAAATTTTAATTTATATCTATGACAATTTTTTTCAAAATTTAAATTTTATTTCGTATAGAAAATTTTGTCAAATTTTTTTTCCATTAAAAAATTTTGGCGAGATTTTATTTCCATAGAAAATTTTCCCACAATTCCCGTAGAAAATTTTGTCAAATTTTTATTTCTGTAAGGCAAATTTTCGTCAAAATGTATTTCTATAGCAACAATTTTTCAAAATGTATTTTTATAGAAAATTTTAGTTCTTATTAGGAAAATATTATCGAAATTTTATTCTAATAGTAAAATTTTCTCAAAAATTTAATTTCTAAATTTCATATTCTGAAATTGTATTCCCTAAAAATTTTGTCCAAAATGTATTTCTATAAGAAACAATTTTGTAAAATGTATTATCTAAGAAGAAATTTTAATTTAATATAGAACGATGTTTCTCAAATCTTATTTCTACGAAAATTTTCTCAAAATTTTATTTCTAACGAAATTTTTAATCAAAAATTTTAATTTCTATAGAGGCAATTTATCAAATTTTAGTTCTATAGAAACATTTCTCACATCTTATTTTCTGTAGACATTTTGTCAAAATTTATTTTCTATAGAAAAAATTTATTTCTATAGATAAATTTCATCAAAAAAATGTATTTTATAGAAACAGTTGTAAAAAATATAATTTTTATAGAAAATTTTAATTTGTATAGAAAATTTTGTCGCAAATTTTATTTTCTATAGAAATTTTTTCGAAATTTTATTTCTATAGAATTTTCTGAAATTATTTATTTATATAAAAAATTTCTCAAAATTCTTATTTCTATAGAAAATTTGTTAAAATGTATTTGTATAGAAAATTTTGTCGACAATTTTTATCTGTCTAATAGAAAATTTTGTTCGAAATTTTATTTTTATAGAAAAGTGTTTGTCAAAGAATTTTATTCTATAGAAAATTTTGTCAAAAATTTTTAATTTTTTATATTAGAAAAATTTGTCAAAATTTTTATTTCTAATTAGAAGATTTTTGTAAAATTTTATTTCTATAGAAAATTCTTGTCAAAATTTTAATTTTTATAGAAAATTTTTTTCAAAAATTTTTATTTCTTAGAAAATTTTGTCGAAATTTTATTTCTATGAGATAAATTTCCTCAAATTTCTATTTCTATTAACGAAAATTTGTACTAAATGTATTTCTATAGAAACAATTGCCAAAATGTTATTTTTATAGAAAATTTTATTGCTATACAGAAGACATGTTCTCAATTCCTTATTTCTAACGAAAATTTTCTCAAAAATTTTATTTCTAACGAAAGATTTTCCAAATCTTATTTCCTAACAGGAAATTTTTCATCAAAATTTTTTATTTTTCTATAAGAAAATTTTGTCAATTTTATTTTCTATAAGAAAAATTTCGTCAAAATTTTATTTCTATAGAAAAATTTCTCACAATATTATTTCTGTAAAAAATTTTGTCCGAAAATTTATTTCTATGGAAAATTTCTTTCAAAGATGTTTAATTTCTAATAAAAAATTTGTAGAAAATTTATTTAGTAAAGAGAATACGAAAAATACCCACTTAAGAAAATGTTTTTTAGAGGGACTGTTTTGCAAAACTACCAAAGATATAAGATTCTACTAATTCAGCTAACAATAAAAAAATCTAGGCACTTTTGGTAGATATTTTACCAAACTGTGGCAAACATGATGCTGGCGACCGGACCAAAGATAAATTGAGACTATAAGATGTAGGCCTTGTGGCTCTTATAAAGAGAAAAACAAATGTCAAGGCAGCTCTGCCCCAGAAAATAAATTAAAAGCAAAGTATTCACATAAAAACAATAATAAATATTCGCTTTAACATACACACACAAAAAATTTTTTTTTGATTTAATCACGAAGTTAATTGAATCAATTAATTTTTTAGTTGAAAATGTCCTTCAATCATAGAAATGAATAGTATCAATTAAACAATTAATTGAAGGTCAATTAAAATAATTAATTGATCGAATTAAAACATATTAATTGAATAGCTATTTAAATTTTTGTGATGGATTTTTGTTTTCAAATTGAAAAAAATTGTGGAATCAAATTAAATTTTTAATGATGATATTGTCTATAAATCAATTACAAATTTTAATTGGAAAACATGTTCGCGATTTTTTTTTTTCTTGTGCTCGTGACGTTTTATTTTAATTTCTAAATAATCTTTTTGGTATTTGCCTTTTTGTGGTTTTTTAATTCAGAAATTTATGAAATAACCACAAACTGTTCATGAATATTTTCCGAAGCACACGCTGTAGCATTTTTGAAGAGACACCACCTCAACCTGGTTGCCCGCGCTCGTCGACGCAAACTTTCAATGATTTTGTTTGGCAGAGTCGCTCTGGTGCTTTAGTTTGGGCAAATGACGAAGACTGCGTTTTCTTCTAATTTGTCCTATGGGCCGACCGCTGAGCATTATTGGCCAGGGTTGTTAGCAAACATATGTAGCGCAAACTTATAAATACCGTGTTCGCACAGTGTGGCGCATAGTATGAATTATTCAACCCTTTTTATTTTCAAATTTTCGAAAAATTTTAGAAAATCTAATTTTCAATTTATTTTTGAGAAGATCGACTTTCGTGAACGTACATATACCTCCTTAATAAAAGGCATCAAATTGAATATAAATTTAAATAATTTCCTTTGCGCATTTAACTGCAAACTTATTCCCAATAATTAATTACGATATTTCAATTTCTCCGCGAAGCACTAAGCAATACATTCATGCTAAATGCTCTCTCTGCTCTACTACGCAACACACATCTGATTGACAGTCCTTTAATCGCGTTAACATGAAGCGTAACAATCGAAAAATGCGTAGAATAATTAAAAGCTTATCACTAGAATTCTCACCAAATCACGAGCAAACAAAAACCCACAAATTGAACAAAATAATTCAACCAATAAAGAAGTCGCAATAATCAGTCCAATATCACTACTCAACATAAACGGAATTGGAAAAGATCCTAGTCGAAGATAGAAAATCATTTTCGAAATAAGCCGCCGATAAAATGTGTCAATGCATTTTGTTGAATTTCCGACCGCAAGGGTCGTAGAAGACACAAGCAACTAAAAGATTGACCAAATTCCCGATGGTTGATGAGAAGCAAATATGAATGAATTGATTGACATTTTTCCATGCATTAGATTAAAAATCCAAAAATGTTATGTGCCGAGTGTTTGCGAGTTCCTTCAAAATTTGATTGTGGGGCTTTTGATGAAGGATTTCACATGGTAAATCGAGTTTTTAAAAGGGCTGAAACGCCTAATATCTTGTAGATAAATCGATATAAGCGAGTACAAAATTGATAGTTGTACTTTAATAATGCTTAAGTTTGCCTGTTGGTAGGGGGTGGCTTTTGATATGGGACGACTAATTTTTGTGTGGTAAGCGAGATTTGAAACCTTTGAATTAAGCGATTATGAGGCGCCGAGCTATACCCAGAGATACACATCATCCAAAATATTTCTTTTCTCCCAAGAAATTTTACAATCATCGTTTACAATTTTCTTTTTCTTTTATGAGAAATTACGTTTTGAAAAAACTGTATAGGCCTTTTGTGGTAACACGCTCAGCTCTTTATAGGGATCTGAAAACAATTTAAATAAGACTTAACCAACAAATTTTATCTGGCTAAATTTCGTCCTTCCTTCATATCATCTCATCGTCTTTGAATTCACAGGATTTTATTCATTGTCAGGACAAAGTTTTACCAATACACCCTCAGACGGAGAATTAACTGCAAGATTAATGATCCCATCAAACTGCTGTAACGTCATAACCACACTGCAGCAAAATTGATCTGCGGTACTTTTGCCCCTTTTAAACGACAATCCTTAAATTTCCGAAAACGATCCAGGCTCGCAAAAATCCATTGGGCTTGAGAACTACGGTTGCTAACTCGAGAACCATACAAAATTTTAAGAAAATTTTTAAACCAAAAACGCTATCCACATGTTAAAAAAATCGTGATTTTAGAAGTTTTTGACGTTTCAACTTAGAAGTTCATGACGTTATATATACGGAAAACATCAAACATTTTAATAATATGAATTTATAGAAAAAATTCGTTCAACATTTTAGTTTCTAATAACAAATTTTGTTCCAAATCTCATTTCTATACCCAAATTAGTCAATGATTTTTATTTGCTATAGAAAATTTTGTCAAAATTTTATTTCTATTAAGAAAATTTTTCAAAATTTTTAGTTCTATAGGAAATGTTGTCAAACTTTTATTTCTATAGAATTTTGTTAAAATTTTAGTTCAATAGAAATTTTGCTTAAATTTTTAGCTTCTTATTGAATTTCTCTCAATAAAATTATATCATATTTCCTACTAGAACAATTTTCCAAAATTGTAATTTTTACAAAAATTTTGTCAGATTATATTTCTTAAACGAGAAAATTGTTGATGTTTTTTATTTTGACAAAATTTTAATTTCTATAGAAAGATTTTGGTAAAAATTTTAATTTCCATAAGCGAACTTTTTCACAAATTTTATTTCCATATCGCAAATTTTTATTTCTACAGAAAATTTTGTTCACACTATGTTCATTCAATAGAAAAAATTTGTCAAAATTTCATTTCTAATAGAAATTTTGTCGCAAAATTTTTAGATCATAGAAAATTTTGTTAAAAATTTTAAGTTCTATAAAAATTTTCCTCAAATTCTTATTTCATATTCGAAAATTTTCCAAAATTTTATTTACAAAAATTGTTGTCAAAATTATATTTCTATAGAAAATTGAGTGTTTTTTTTCGCTTTTGACAAGAATTTTAATTTCTATAAGAAATTTGTAAAATATTTATTTCCCATAGCAAATTTCATCCATTTTTATTTGCCATTTAGCAAAATTTATTTCTACCAGAAAGTGTGTCACAATTGTCATTAATAGAAAAATTCGTGTCAAAATTTCATTTCTAATAGAAAATTTTGTCAAAATTTTAGTTCAAATAACCTAGAAAATTTTTGTTTAAAAATTTTAGTTTCTATTAAAAAATTTTCTCTGGAAAATTCTATTTCTATAGAAAATTCCCAAAATTATATTTACAAAAAATTCTGGTCAAAATATATTTCTATAGAAATTTTATGTTTTCTTATTTTGACGAAATTTTTATTACTAATAAGTAAAATTTTTGTAAAATTATTTCCAATAGCAAAATTTTTCACAATTTTAATTTCCATAGCAAATGTTAATTTCCGATAAAGAAAATTTTGTCCAACATTTCATTTCAATAGAAAAATTGTCAAGAATTTCGATTTCCACTAGAAAGATGGTTTGTCAAATTTTAGTTCAATCTAGAAAATTTGGCTTGAAATTTTAGTTCTAGGACAAATTTTCCGCCCCTCAAAATTCTATTTTCTAATAGAAAAATTTTCCAAAAGAAATTTTATTTTTACCAAAAATTCTGTCGCAAAATATATATTTCTATACGAATTTTAATGTTTTCTTATTTTGACACCGTTTGCGAAATTTATTGTCTATAGAAAATTTCTGCGTACAATTTTAGTTTCCATAGCAAGATTTTATTTCCATAGAAAAATTTTGTAACATTCATTTCAATCAGAAAAATTTGTCAAAATTTCAGTTTCTAATAGAAAATTTTGTCAAAATTTTTATTTCTTTTAGAAAAAAATTTTGTCACTTCATCGAAGGTTGTAGGTAACATGTCATGTCACCCCTTTGGCGCAATAATTTTGGGTCAATTGACTTACATCGTAAAATCAAACTTTCTTAAAGTAATATTGAATTGTAAAAAATTGCCTGTCTATATATAGAAAATGTTCCTGAAATTTCATTTTTATAGAAGATTTTCCCAAATAAATATTGTCCTATAGAATTTTGCTTAAAAAAAAATTTTCGTTCAAATGTCATTTCTATAGAAAACTTTGTGAAAAAACATTTATCTTCTACCACCACAAAATTTTTTTTTCTGATTCAATCACGAAATTAATGTGAAAATTATTTGAAAATTTTTTTAATTATAAATTTTTTAATTGAAATGATGTCCTTCAATCACTGAAATGAAAGTATCATTAAAGAATTAAATGATCCAATTAAAAATTTAATTGATGACTATAAGTCGTGTGATTGATTATTTGTATTTCAATAAAATTTGTTGATTCAAGTTAAATTTTTGATTGAATATTTTTTAAAACTCAGTTAAGATTTTAATTGGAAAATTTTCTCGTGAGAATTTCTTTCTGTGTAATATGAAAATATTGTCAACATTTTATTTTTGTAGAAATTCTGTCAAAATTTTTTTTTTTATTATGGATGTTTTTATTATATTCCCGACGTGTTAATATAGATTTCCAATTGATAATTGTTTGATAAACGACTCTGAGGTCTGGATGATTTAATTTTTATTTATTCAATATTTACGTCTTTTCATTGAGACTTCATCGGGAAAATTGTTTGAATAAGAACATTTGGTGCGTATTCATTTTTGTTCTTTTCAAAATTGAATAAAATAAAAATTAATCAATTGCCAGACCTGCGAGCTATGTTTTTATGCAAAAATTATCAATTTGGAAAAAAAAAATTTATTTTCTATATGAAATTTGTGTCAAAATTGTATTCTTAGTAGAAAATTTTCTCAAAAAACATTTTTTTTGTATAGAAAATTGTTGTCAAAATTGTATTACTAATACGACATATTTTCCATAATTTTATTTGCTATAAAATTTTGTCAAAATTCTATTCTATAGAAATTTTGTCCAAAATTTTATTCATAGAAAAATTTTGTCAAAAAACTTTTATTTTTGAATAGAAAACATTTTTGTCAATCTTTTATTTCTAGTAAAAAAATTGTCAAAATTTTATTTCTATAAAAGTTTTTGTCAAAATTTTATTTCCTATAGAAAATTTGTAATAAATGATTGAATTATAGAAAAATCTTGGCTTTCATATTTAATTTCTATAGAAAATTTTGTCAAGATTTATGCTCCTACATTCAAAAATTTTAATTTCTTGTAAGAAAATTGTCAAAATTTATTTCATGTGTTTGTTGTTTTTTGATTCTAGGTTAAAACCATTGCGTTGAATTAAACTAAACAAATGGAGCTTAACTCAACGAGGAAAAAATGTTTGTCAAATCATTTGGGCAGAAGCCCCTATAGACTGCAAGAATTGGTTGGATGGACGCCGTTTCGGAATTTACTCACTCCTCATTCCAGCACCTGCTACTTGCGCAAAACTCTTCGCTGCTATCACACTACAATTTTCAGAATAAATTTCAGGCAGTTGGACTACCCACAGTACACTTGAACCTTGCCGAAAAAAGGTTTTACATGATAGCCGGCAAGGCTACACTTTGTAGTTTAGTCAATGCTGGTTTTAGCTGAAATGACAAAACAACAACATGAAGTTGAAAGAAAAAGACCAACCAAATAACAAAACAAACGACATTTTATTTTTATTAGAAATTATCCAAAAATTTATTTCTATAAGAAATTATGTCCAAAATGGTTTAGTCTCTAAAGAAAATTTTTTCTAAATTTTTATTGTCTT
>PGFW01060214.1:7749-21181 GCA_003123925.1 Haematobia irritans | reverse complement strand
GCTTTATTTAGTTTCTAAATTTGAGCGTCGTGGGATTTGACGTGATAAATTACATCATCTCATCTGCCTCGCTCTAATCGGAATGATCATATGTACGCGCGTGGTTTCACAAGATCATTGCAATTTAGAAATGGACCCCTATTCTCTGTTTTATTATGAGGATTTTGGGTTCTCGTATTCTCAACTCGTTATCCAATTCATAAAATCTACAATTTAATCTAACTCACCATAAAGGCTAATGTTATATAAAAACTAAAAAGAAATGCTCTCTACGTTGCGCGGTAACTTTAGTCAAAAAATTTCGAATTTACCAGTGTAAGCGGAGATACTGTCAAACGAACCAAGACGCCTGGGTTTTGTTCTATCCTGGCTTTTGGATCAGTAGAAACACAAGAAGGAATTCTTGGAAATGATTCCCCCCAATAGAGAATTGTTTTTGTGTTAATGGAAAACTTCGTTGGCTCAATCTTAAAAAAAATTCATAATGTCTATCATCCTTGGCAATAATGGCCTTCAAAGTTTCATTGAACCTACGCCATGTCAAAACACACAATTTTAGTAGAAGTATCTTTCCATTCTTGGATTTTATTTTCAATAATTCTTAAAGAGACCCCTTAATCCTCCTTACTTCTCCACCCATTAGTTGTCTGCTATTTTTTTTTTCTTTATCTTGTTTTATTATGATACTCCTTTAAGTACCCATAACAGTTTACCTTTGCATCATCATGTTCAACTGATGTTAAACAAAGTGTAAACGTCCACTCTTTAGGTTAAGTGTAAACAAAAACATTTCGAAAACATAAACTTCTTAAATTGCTGACCCTTTTCAAGTAGAAAGAATGGACATAAAAACAACAAGTTGACCCTATTGTTGCCTTTAAAGTTCTCAACACACCTACGCTAAGATCTCTCTGCAATGTCATAAACAAGAAATGTTAATTAGACAATGATATTGTCTGCTTTCAACCTTTGTATATAAAACTATCTTAAATTATTCTTTAAAATCTATTTAAAAGTGCTTCTAAGGATTGTTTCACATTTATATGAAAATGACATTTCCTTTTTCATTTAGGACATAAGATTATCCCTTAAGTAGGTCATTATAGCGGCATAGCTAATAAATTAAATCCTAAAGTATGCTATACAACAATATTCTTAAGTAGTAAACATTTGCTATAATCCTCTGAAAGTGTGTGTGTGTCTGTGTGGGTGGTTTCTTTATTATTATCCGCACACCTGGTTTCCTGGTAATCGTAGATGCTTTCTTTTCCATAATACTATCGTTTCTATGCAAAATTTATTTATGATCACAAAAGGTATGCAAGAAACTATAAAAAAAGGTAATAGACCTTCACTTCCTAAAAGCATGCTTCGGTTTTTTGTTCCCTATCTCTTTTATATCTCAAGACATTTTGTTTTCATGAGAGTTGAAAAGAAAACAACTATATTTTCTTTTCTTTAGTAGCTTATTTCGTCCTGTTTAGGGTACTGGCATTTGCAGTTTCAATTTTTGTCCACGAGAGCTTATCTACATTTAGTTGTGTTCTATGTATAATTATAGTATGCAGATATCAATAAACTGCCCATGGTATGCTGTTATTTTTTAGGTAAATGCATGCAATTTACTGGAAACCTGAGCCTGAGTACAAATATACAAAAATTAGGGATCCAGTTTTCGAACAAAGAATTCAAAGGAACAATTGAGTACGAAATTTGAAACATAGGATTTGGCTAATTTGGAATTTTCTTCGTGGAAGTTTCAAAAACCACAAACCCTCACGATCGGTTTATTAATGGCTATAATTAATGAATTAATTCTTGATATGGGAACCCTTTTTCTTGGGCCCATGGCCTGGTTAAAATATCAGATGAAATTACTATCACCGACGTACAAAAATTACAACCAATCGGGGGAATAAATTTGGGCCCTCTTTCCTAAAAGGCCATCGGGCAGATAGTCAATATCTCGGTGGATGCAGGTTATATGTGGTCCTATATATAATAATTAATGGACTGATATGAACCCAATTATATAAGCTGGCTTTGTTTGGAGATACCAAATAGCTTAAACTAACATCACGTACCAAATTTCAACCGGAATCGAAGCAATTTGATCAAATTCCAAGGGGCATCCAGGAAGGTCAATATCTGGGAGGATCGGATTTATAATGAGGGGCACATATATATACAATGTATGGTATCAGAAAGGCAGGAGATTCTTCGTTATCAGCAAAATTTTTGTTTGGCATTGATGATGATTGAACGGGGCATAAACACTAACACCTAAGGGTACCACAATTTTTTCAAGCCGATCGGTATGAAATTTAACTTTTACCTATAGAAGGCTCACCCGTAACCAAATCGAGGGAGGAATCGATGATATTAAATATGTGGGTGCTGCTAATATATAAATTTATTGACGCGATGATGGAGTCAATTTTATATCATAGTTGCTTGAGATTGAACCAATACAATAAACAACAATATAGTATATAAAATTTCATGTGCCTGTATCGGATGATATATTCACTAAGTATTTCCATTTATTTAGAGGTACTCACAAGCAAATCTGGGGATGGTTTTTATATGGGGAGAGAGAGAGTGTGGCTATACTTATTAATTCTATGGGAAGCCAGGATGTGGACCATTCTTTTTGCATGCAGTCTGTCTTACAAAGAAACAATGATTCGTTATGCAACCTCATAAAGGGTAACCAGAAAATTTTCAGCACGGATCGTTGATATATGTGAATTTTCTCTCTCTTGGCCTGCCGCAAGCAAACTCTGGAGGATACGGATATATGATGTGGACCTTATATTAATACATTATGTGGAAATCCGAATATTGACCGCAAATGATTAATTTTTTGCCTTTGAAATGGGTGTTGTTGATCAGGCCTTATATTAACACTCACACGTAACAAATTTTCAAACTGAAATCGAATAGAAATATTTTTTGCTCTTCCAAGAGGCCCCGTGAGGTGAGGTACAAATCGTAGGATCGAGGTATTTATATTGAGGCGGCTATATATAGTATGGGGCAACAGTGTGATTTTTTCTGTGTACCAGAAATTATTGACAATGGTGTTTGAGGCCATCTGAACCTATTATGCTCAAACAACACCGTACTGTAACAAGCTTAATTTTTTCCGACGCCAGGATTGAATGAATGTGCTTCTCTTAGAAGCTCCGTACACCAAACGGGGAAATCGGTTTATACTGGTGGTATATAATTATTGACCGGGTGTGGACCGAAATGTTTTCTCGACAAGTAATTTTGGTCAGAGTGACCCAAATCATAATAAACCAATAAATTTACGCCGGATCGAGGGGATGAAAATTCACAATAACTATTAATCTCTTAAGAGGCTCCGCAAAAGACACAAATCTTGGGGTTAAAGTTACTTATAGTGGGACTATATATCAAATTATTGACCACAATGTGGACATTATTTTTCTCGCATAGGGTATTGTTAGAAGACACAGATATAACTAAAACTAACCAATATACAAATTTCAGCCGAAGATCGGCTGAAAATTTGCTTATCTTAGAGGCCCCGTCTAGCCCAATCTGGGATCGGGTTTAATGGGGGTATGAAATATAATTATTGGACCGAATGTAGACAATTTTTGCATGTTGTTAGAGACCAATTATACAAACTAATGCCACCAAATTTAGCCCGGATCGGATGAACATTCCTCCTCTCTTAGAGGGCTGCACAAGCAAATCTGGGGATCGGTTTAATATGGAGGCTCATATATAATTATGGACCGCTATTTCGACCACTGTTTTGCATCGGTTGTTAGACTGACCATTATACGGAACAATGTACAAAATTTCAGCCGATCGCATGAAATTTCTCTCTCCTTTAGAGGCTGGCCGCAAGCCAAAATCTGGGATATCCGGTTATATAGGGGCTTATATAATTATGGACGGGTGTGGACCTAGTTTGTTGAGCAGTGGTTGGTTTTAAAGACCATATACTAACACCATGTACCAACTTATTTCAGGCCAGGATTCGATGAAATTCTCTTCTCATTAGAGCCTTCCAGAAAACAAAATCGGGGGGATCGGTTTATATGGGGGCTAATACTATATTATGGACGCGCAGTGTGTCACCAATTTTGCCATGTTGTTAGGACCATATACAAACACCGAGAATGTAGGCGCAAAATTTCAGCGGGCATCGGGGATGAAAATTTTGCTTCTTCTTAAGCAGTGTACTGCAAAGCCAAATTCATGGGTGTCCGTTTATATGGGGGCTATAACGTAAAACGTGGATCCGAATGTGGCCCATCTTGCAATACATAGACCGGTACCAAACACACTACTTGTGCCAAGTTTCCAATCGATAGCTTGTTTCGTGTCGGGCAAGTTAGCGTGATTTCAACAGAGCGGACGGACGGACATGCTCCAGAATCGACTCAGAATTTCACCCACAGGCCGAGGAATATATATAAACTTTAATAGGGTCTTAGTGAATATTTCGACTTTGTGTTACAAACGGGAATGACAAAGTTTAATATACCCTTATCCTAGGTGGAGGGTTATACAAATATTCAATTAAAAATGTTAATATTGATAGTCAACATATTGTGTTGTAATTGGAAAACAACATCAATCAAACAAATTAATAGTATCAATTGAGAGTTTTTAATTGGACTTTCATCATTTCTGTTATGGTGAAGATATTTCAATTAAATTAATTGGAAAAACTAATTAATTTCTCGTGATTGAATCAGAGACAATTAAATGTTTTTTTGTATGTGAAAAAGAATATCTTGGAATAATTGTTATATACAGCGTCGATACATAGAAGCAACTTTTTCCTGAAATCACTACATCTCTCCGTGTTTCGTTTAAAAAAGACTCGGAAAAAAAAAAAAAAAACAAACACACTGGAAGATAACAATACAATTTGACCACCTTTCATTTAAACAAAAGACTCAACCATTAAAAGATAATTTCATGATGATTGACAACTTCATTCAGACGTAAATAGAATTGCAAAAATCATCATCCCAAACTGATATGTAAACATATATGTAATGTAAATATATATAATCAAAAAATATATTCTGGAGAATGGAAAGGTGAAGAAGACAAAAATAAACTTGCTCGATCATCGGGCCCCATTAATTCGCATAAGGTGCTAATATTGCGTTGCCAACAAGACAATTAGCATAGCAATGAACGATGTATTTGTGTAATATTATATTTTAAATGACTTTTTGAATAATATAGAAAATGACAGTTATTATTGTCTACACACTTAATTGAATAAAGAAACCATGTGATTTTTAAAAAAGTGCGAAAACTAGGTCGAATAATCGTATGAAGATTTGAGTGGACAACAAGAAACAGCTAATTTGAAAAGTCTAAGACTATAGGGCGTAGAGTGAAATCAATAAAATTGTGTGTCAAAATGACAAATTGGCTAGTGTATGTTGACAAATAAAATAACCATTCGTAATCGAATTTAACTCATGTTAAGGGGGAAACATTATTTACGAATTAGCAAAAAAAATAAATAATATTTATTCTCTTCAAGGTTTTACCAATATTTTAAGTTTTAATTGAAACAGCCACATAACACTTTACATTAAAATAGATATAATGCTCAAATACCACATATCAATATATAATGAATATAAAATTAAAGTAATGATCGGGAAATTATATAAACAAATTTATACTTTGATTTTGCAAGTTAATGTTCTCGGTATATATTTACAGGGATCGTAATATACCAAAAAATTTCCACAATAATACCCGTACCTACTTTGAGGTTTATTTTCTCGGCCTAGATAGAAGAAAATCTAATTTTTCTGGAACATTTAAATTTCGTCCAATTACGACCCGAAGAAAATGAGATTTTCCTATATCTAAAATAAGATATTACCATATTCACTTTAAACCCTAACTCCCTAATAAGAAATTTTGATTGGATCTATTTATTTGCTTATTTTATGATACTAAATCCCATTTTCCAAATAATATTGGAATCTGACGAAATTTGAAATTTATTTAATGGGGGGCTGCCTGAAGTGAGTTTTCAAACCAATTAACCGTTAAAAAGGATTGTTACTTTTAACTTGCAAGTGAGTATAAGGGTAGGAATTATTCATATTCTTTCAAAAAAAATTTAGATTTTTCTTTTTATTTTTTTTTCATCTTTCATTTCACTTAATATTGTAAACAAATAAACGAATGAAGAACCTATAAATGGAACAAAAAGTGTGGGTCTTTGTATGGTGGCATAGATGTTGATTCGGCTAATCAAAAAAATTTGGGCTAAATAAAGAGTTAAACGAAAACACTATTAAAGAAAAAAAATACTTATCAAAAAAAA
This sequence comes from Haematobia irritans, assembly GCA_003123925.1. Classification (NCBI taxonomy): domain Eukaryota; kingdom Metazoa; phylum Arthropoda; class Insecta; order Diptera; family Muscidae; genus Haematobia; species Haematobia irritans. The sequence continues at coordinate 14,829 of PGFW01060214.1, read as the reverse complement.
CATATATACCCCTTACTCTCAGGGAATGGGGAAAAGACTGACAAGATATTTCCACGCAGTCTCAAAAATGTGTAAGTAAATTAAGGAAGTAATTGGAATATGAGTACATTCTTTTTTTATTTTGAAGTGCGAAATAAACGAATCTTTTGGGGAGTATTTCGGCCTATAAATGTCCAAAGCAAAGGAAATAGACAATTGAATTTAACAATTTTATCTGGGCTCTCTAATGATACCACTTCAAGTAAAAAAGTTTCATACATGAGAGTGTGGAAACTAAATACATCAACATGTATCCTAAACAAATTTCAATAAATTTCCATTAATAACTAAAAATATGAAAATTATTACATATGAAGAAAAAAATCTTTCTTATTAAAAAAATAAATTTTCATTAAATTCCTTAATAGAAATAAATATTAGAAATTTCCTTAAAAATAAAATTTTTAGGAAAATTTGCCTATCAAAACATACAACATTTTTAGAAAATTTCCCTAAAAAAAAATAAAGAGTTTCAAGAAATAATATGCCCATAGAAATAAAATTTTTCTATAGAAAAGATTTGATCTACTAGAAAAGGAAAATTTTCAGAGAAAATTTTTCTTTAAAAATTAAATATTTACATAGTGACTAAATTTTCTCATTAATAGAAATGAAATTTTTCAGAAAATATCCTATAGAATAAAAGAAAATTTTCAGAAAATTTCCTTTATAGAAATGAAATTTTCAAATAAGGCAAAACTAAATTTTCAATAATTTATAATAGAAATTAAATTTTCGGAAAATTTCCTTAAAATGAAATTTTCAAAAAAATATCATCCTATAAGAAATAAAAATTTTCAAGAGAAAATTTTAAGATCCTAAGTAAGAACTAGGAGTAAATGTTTATAATTTCAGCTTATAGGATGTAAATTATAAAAAAACCGATATATTATCCTATTAGAAATTATTTTTTTTTTTTCTTGGAATTATTTCTATACAAATAAGATTATAAGCTTTATCAGGTGAAAAAATTGATCCTGAGTAGAAAACAGATGAAAGTTATCAGAAAATTATTTCCTATCTACGAAAAGATGAAATTATTACAGCAAAAAATTTCCTAAAATAGAAATTAAATGTTCTGAAAATTCCTATAGAAATGATAAAGTTACTATCTGTAAAATTCACTATAAGTGTAAATGAAAATTTTTCTTGATCAAAATCTCTTATATAAAAATTGATATATTTTTTTTCATAGTGAAACAACTATTCACTTAATATAAAAATAGAGAATTTTCAGACACAATATTACCTAATAAAAAGAAGATTTATATTCAAAAGACCGGCAAATTTCCTATAAGAAATTGAAAATTCTCAAAATTCTCTAAAAATATTATAATTTTTAGAGCAAATTCCCTATAGAAAATAATAAAATTTTCAGATAAAATAAGTTAAAGAGAAATGACATTATTCTGAATAATTTTCCTCAATTAAATAAAGAAATAGAGAAATTATTCCTAGAAAATTTACCTTTTTAAGAACTGGAGAGAATAATTTTTTCAGAAAAGTTAACTTTAAGGAAAAGTAATTTCCAGAAAATTTCTTATGAAAATGAATATTCAGAATTATATCACTATAGAATATTGAATTATCGGAGTAATTATCCGAAATATAGAAAATTATTATTTTTTTTTAGAATAAATTCTTCTTATAGAAATACGCATTTCGCACAAATATAAATTATTTGAAATGGACATTATTACTGAATATATTCTGCCTATAGAAAAGTTAAATATTTTAAGAAAAATTTCCGATATACAGAAATGAAAGTTTTCATCAAAATAAGTTTCTATTGAAAAATGAACAGTTTTTAAAATAATACTGTCATGCAATTTCCTAATACAAATGGAAAAATTTCAGAAAATTCCTTGTAGAAAAATCTCTGAATTTTCAGTGGATAATTGTATTGAAATTTTCAAGGGGAACAAACTCAGTATAAGATTAATAAAAAAAAGTATTATCCAACCTGATCACCACCCACTCTATCCACTCTCACAAGACCACTCGACACACTCTCTCCTAAGAAAAATTGTCTATAGAAATGAAATCTTCAAAAAAAATTTCCTAATTAAAGATAAATTAAACTTTTCCAGAAATATTCTATAAAGAAATAGAAATTGTTACTAGGAGAAACAAATTTTCTCTATATACAATGACAAATATTCAAAGAAAAATTTCCTTTATAGGAATGATATTTATCAGACAAATTTCCTATGAGAAGAATAAAATTTTTAGACAATTTCATAGAAATAAAATGTTAGACAATTATAATGAAATAAAAATTATTAATCGGTTTACATATTCCTTGATACGAAATAAACATTTTCATATCCATAATCCTGAAATAAGAAAGATAATTTTCAGAAAAATTTCCTGTAGAAATAAAATTTTACTTTTAAATTTGTTCCGTATAATAGGAATGACAAATTTCCACGGAAAATTTATTCTTATAGATTTTTTTTTTTTGTTTTTAAATTTCCTATAGAAGTAAAAAATTATTTTCTCGATAAAAACTTATAAGAAATGACATTTTCTGAAAATTTCCTATAGAGAATGTGGAAATTTCTAGAAAAAATTCTTAAAATAGAAATGAAATTTTCTGCACAAATTCCTATAGATTATAAAGAAATATTGACGAAAAATTTCATATAAGGAATGAAATTTTTATATGGATATGATTTACCTATAAGATTGAAAATTTTAATGGATAAATAATATTTCCCTAATTAGAAAATGAATTATTTCATTGCAATTAATCATAAAATAGAAATGAATATTTACTGAACAATTTCCATATGATAGAAATGAATATTATCTAGAAAAATTTTCCCTATAAGAAATGAAATTCGTCTCTGAAAATTATACTGAATATTAAACTTTAAATTTTTTGTCTTGAAAATTTCTCGTATAGAAAAATAGAAATTTTTTTAGAATAATAATATGCACTAGTAGATGAAAATTTCTGAAATTTCCTATAGAAATGAAATTGTCTTGAAAAATTTCCTATATGAAAATGAAATTTTTTTATGCTGAAAATTTCTATAGACAAGAAATTTACAGTATAGAAAATAAATTTTTTGGACAGAGAAATTAAAATTTTGCGACGAAAAATTTTTCCCTATGAAATGTAAATTTTGTTCAGAGAATTTTCTAAGTAGGAATTTCAGAATATCATATGTGGAAAAATTTTAAGGAAATTAATATATGGATAATCATTCATAAATTTTATAAAGGAAATATTTTCTAGGGGAAATTATTGCAATACGATTCCTGATTTTTATTATCCTTATAGAAAATTACAACAATTATTTTTCGAAAATAAAACAATCCAAATAAGAAATAATATTTCCAAAAATTAGGCCTTTAATTTGGATTTTCATCAGGTGTAATCAACATATCTAAAAAAACAACCAAGATCATAATAATTTATACTGCATCAAAAAAAGATTAGCACAGTTCAAATGAGAAGCATATTAAGTAACATTATTTGTAACTATTAATTATTTATTTTTTTCTTCACTAGACAAAAATTCTCGACACCTGAGTATTGATGAACTTTATATTGTAGAGTTCTTTTCTGTACTTATTTACATTATGAGGTTCGATGATGTTCTGTTAGAAAGAAAATTGCAGTATGCCGTAGGGTTTTGATAAATCATAACAATTTTCATATTATATGTCTGTTAATACGAGAGTTTACGCTTTGTTGACATTCCTCTATATACTTGACGAGGTTTTTATTTACTACTACGAATGGAGAAGCGCCATAAGACAGAGAAAGGAAATTCGCTCATACTAGAACATTTTTGCCCGAAACAACACACAGAGGACGAACATTCGTAATGAATTTTTTATTTCACTTGTCATAGACATGTGTAATGCTTCCATCTATAGAAAACATTCTTGTTATCAATATAGATGTTTCTCTTTAAAATTTTGTTTACCTACTTACAGAAGCATACAAGTTAAACTAAATAAATTTTTCTCAGTCTCCCCGCAGCAGATAAATTTAATTGAGGCGAAATATTTGAAAGCAAATTTTACCCTAAAGTAAACATATCCCTAAAAGTATCCTCGTTATTTTCTATAAAAGTTTGCCTAATGTAGGCAAATGACATTTTATTTAATACACCAAAAGTTGGTTTATGTAGTGGCATTAGGTCTACTATTTGTAGTGGTGGCAGTAGAAGGTGGAAATCAAATTGTGTGTAGGAGAATCATTTAGACGAACGTTTTTGCAAATGTAACAACGAAATTATAAAATCTCGTATATACAATAACATATTATGGGCTAACGTAATTTATACATATAACTGAGGAATGAGGTAGCCCTATAAATACTTTAAATTTCATAACATGATGAAAAACATAGTTACAAAGTAAGACATCATGTTAAAATATTTAATTTACAGATTGACTGTAGGTGAAAAATTAAATCAAAGAAAGGACGAATGTTTTTGTAAAAACTCTAATGAGCGTTTCGTTGAAATATTATATTTCAATAAATAAAAAAATGGAAAATGCTAATGTAGGACATTTTTTTAAAAATTTCATTTCTATAGATCTCATCATACGATTTCCTAATTTTCATTATAACATGATAGATTTTTTCTAGAAAATTCTGAATAATTCTTTCAGCAGGAAATTTTCTTAAAAATTTCATTTCATAGAATTTTTTTAAAATTTCATTTCTATACGAACTGTCGAAAATTTTCTATGGACCTTCTGAATAAATTCATTTTCTTAATTTCAGATATCTTACTAGGAATGATTCATTTTCTAGAAAAAATTTTTTATATCATATAGGAAATTTTCTGGAAAATTTCATTTCTATAGGAATTTTTTTGAAAAGTTGTAGATTTATATGGGAAAATTTTTTAAAAAATTTTAATCTATAGGAAATTTCCGCGAAATTTCATTAGCTGAAAATTTCTATTTTCATGATATGGAAATTTCTAAATTTTTTATGGAGAAATTTTTCGGAAAACTTCATTTTCTACGCGAAATGGAATCCATTATGGATTACATTTCTATAGCGGAAATTTCTGAAACATTTCAATTCTATAGAATGTTTCTGAAGACTTCATTTCTATCAGAATGTGTCTCGTATGGGTATTGCCAATGAGCCTAATCGGAACTGGGAGTACAGAACCCGTATATCCAAAACAAAGGATGATCTAAAGCCGATTTGGGCTAGGACGATGGATGAGAACCAAGACGGACACATGTCCGCCTTTTTGATCTACTGACTTCGAAGTCTTGAGATTCCACAGAAGTATTGTGTTGATTCCTTGGAATCCCATGTATATGGTTTATAGGGCAATAGCTACGATACTTTTCAAGGGAGACTGATAGACTTCTATTCTCCTAGGCTTCATGGATATCCGCATGGATGTTTTGAGAACTAGAATAGGGTAGATACCGTGACTAGTTGAGCTAGAATGGTAGACGTGGGCCAAGCGGGCACATGACCGACCTTCTGATCTACTGTCTTGGCAGTCTGGAAAGTGTTGTATTGAGTCCTTCTTGGGGACTAGAATGGGGTAGGTTAGGTTAGGTTAAAGTGGCAGCCCGATTAAGATTCAGGCTCACTTAGACTGTTCAGTCCATTGTGATACCACATTAACTAAAAGTACCTATTACATATGGGCACTTCTAGTTTTTGGGGTAGTTAACGTGACTAGTGGGGATAGTACGCTGGACGAGGGCAATGGTCCAATGAGAGCATATGTCCGCCTCTTTGATCTACTGACTTCGAAATCTGCAGATTCCTCAGGGCAATAGCGACGGACTTTTGTGGAGCTTGGCCGTGCGCATTGATCTCTATCAGACTTCAATAGGCAGTTCAAGGGAGTCTGATAGCCTTATGTGTACAAAAGAAGTAGGCTTCATAGCGTTCCGCATGGAGGTGTTGGTAAATGTAATGGTGTAGTTACCATGACGAGTTGGGCTAGGACGGTGGATGAGAGCCAAGATTTCTATAGGAAATTTTCATTTCGATAGGAATTTTTCTAAAAATTTCATTTCTATAGGAAATTTTCTAAAAATTTAATTTCTATAGGAAATTTTCTGAAAATTTAATTTCTATAGGAAATTTTCGGAAAATTTCATTTCTATAGGAAATTCTTTGAAAATTTCATTTCTATAGGAAATTTTATGAAAATTTCATTTCTATAGGAAATTTTATGAAAATTTCATTTCTATAGGAAATTTTATGAAAACGTCACTTCTATAGGAAATTTTGTGAAAATTTCATTTCTATAGGAAATTTTGTGAAAAATTTAATTTTCTATAGAAATTTTTCGGAAAAATTTTATTTTCTATAGGAAATTTTCGGAAAATTTAATTTCTATAGGAAATTTTCTGAAAATTTCATTTCTATAGGAAATTTTCTGAAAATTTCATTTCTATAGGAAATTTTCTGAAAATTTTTATTTTCTATAGGAATGAGAGCCAAGAGGGACACATGTCCGACTTTTTTTACTGACTTCGAAGTATGGAGATTCCAGAGAAAAGTTGTGTTGCATCTTTGGAATCTCATGTCTACGGTTCATAGGGCAATAGCGACAAGACTTTTTAGCGCTAGACGTCCACATTGGCCAATCAGAGTCCAATAGCAGTTTCAAGGGAGTCTGATAGACTTTTATACACATAGGCTTCATGAAAATCCGCATGGAGGTGTTGGGAAATGTAATGGTGTAGTACCGTGACGAGTTGGGCTAGGACGATGGATGTGAGCCAAGAGGGACACATGTCCGACCTTTAATCTACTGATTTGCAAGTATTGAGGTTCCACAGAAGTATTGGTTGGAGTCCTTGGAATCCCATGTCGATGGCTTTATAGGGCAATAGCGACGGGCCTTTTATGGCGCTGGACGTCCGCATTGATCTATCAGACTCCAATAACAGTTTCAAGGCAGACTGATAGAATTCTATGCTCGTAGGCTTCATTGCACAAAAAGTGTTGTGTTGAGTCCTTGAAATCCCATGTCTGTGGTTTATAGGGAAATAGTGACGAGACTTTTATGAGCAGTAGACGTCCAG
>PGFW01060213.1:0-12104 GCA_003123925.1 Haematobia irritans | reverse complement strand
TGTTAAGAGTTTAATAACGATCTCGATTTTTATCATACTTATGTTTTCAGACACTTACTTATAAAATTATTCGTGAGTCACGGTATTTGTAATGAGTCATTTTCGTGCGTGAGTATAAATTTTATTTTTGTGAGTGTGCGTGAGTCCTAACAAACAATATAGTGCGTGAGTAAGATTTTTCAGTCGTGAGGGTGCGTGGGCGTACACACCGCTCAATGAGACTATTTAGTGCTTTGTGATACCACACATGCAGTGACGGTGAAACCACTGAGAGAAGTTTTGAAACACTCAGAAATTTCACAAGCATTACTGAGAGGGGATAATCCACCACTGACAATTTTTTTGTGTTTGGTCGAAACTGAGATTGAACCCGTGACCCTTTTTAGGCAAGGCGGGAATGCTAACAATTGCATCACGGTGGCTCCCACAATTTGCTTGTAGTCAACCAAATTTAATAGAAAAATGTTTTTTGTAGAAGTTTTTTTTTTTCAAAAATTATTACCGTTTTAATTTTTTAAAAAATAAAATCTAACAAATACGAACAACTTTATAGATATTATCAACTAAAAAAATATTTGTTTTTGGATTGAAAAAATAATTTTTCTTCATTATTATAACCTTCAATCACGAAGGGTAAAATAGAATATACACAAATTATATTGTATACATTAAGTAATGAAAATGTTTTCAATCACAGAAAAAAAAATTATAATTGAAAGTCTATTAAAGATAATTAAATTATAGAATACTTTTATTGATCCCATAATTATGTGACTAATTTTTGATAGGATCAATTAAAATAATATTTAGTATGAAACAATTTTAAATTTTTAATGGGTTTAAATGAATTTTTTAAAATACCGTCAAATTAATGTTACATTAGTATGACCAAAAATTTTTGTCGGTATTTCCCATTTCTTTCTATGAGATGTTATAAAGCATATAAATATCAGTACCGCAAATTAAAATAAGCATCTAAATTGGCCTAATAACATTGTCAAAATAATAAATATTAATAAAAATTATATCATATACAACCAATAAGAAATTGAAAAGATTCCACAGAACCACTATTCTCTTTGTTAAGGCCTCGACTAATCACACGAAACACCGGTTTAAAGGTTCTCAAAAACTCCAAAACTGGTTTGAGTCAAAATCGTCATTCATACGACACGGAAAATAACCACGACTAAATAGGAAAACATTTCTATTTTTTTATACGCAAATGTAGGAAAAAAAAGTCACGCGGAGAAGACATAGATCCCTGAGGGAAATTATCCCGGATCTACGAGGTTATTTGATTGTGCGAAGGCGAGTGGTCGGGTCAAAATATTAAATTTGCCACTATCATTCATAACGGACAATTCTCCGGAAGATTATGGTTGTTATCGGTACCTCCTAACTTTTGGTCGAGTGGCAGTTTTGTAAACGAACACAATCTATATTTGAATGCGACCTAACACAAGGAGTATATGAAATTAGGTAACTCGTAGCATTCGGTCGTTATAATTGCAATGGGACTCCACAACACTATAAAAACAGAGCGGCCGCATTCGAGTGCCATTCCACCCTATTTCTAGGAATTCAATACCAGAAACACCTTTATCACTCAACGAAGACTATTATACTTCCAAAGATATCTATACACAATAGAACGCTATAGTTGTTCTATACTAGGGCGATGGTCACTAATGGTATTAAGGAATCGAACTCAATTTTTATTAAGTAACAATAATTCAACATAATTTTACATACTTCTCAACCAAGTATTATTTGTTTACAGAACTTGAATATAGTTTTGCGGAGATACACCGAACGATAAGGTTCACCATGTAGCACCTCCCCATCCATATGGCATTACTCATGTTATGAGCCACACAAAAATAAATATGAACTCTGTATCATATCTTATTCTGAAAGCAAAAATTTTTATAAATTAATATGGACTTTTCATAAACACACATCCGTGTAAGTGTTTTTGAGAGAGAGAATAAATACTTGTCTATAAGAAAATTAAGCATTTCTTTAAATAAACATATATGGAACGGTATAATCCATAAAACAATTAATGAAACTTTACCTTAATAGCTTTAACTTCAGCGTGAGAGAGCCAACAATAGTAGGAGTAGGGGTAGATAAAGGAGGCAAGAGGACTCACGAATGTACACTCAAGGCTGCAAAACAATGGTAAGACCATTCCAGTCCATTGTGATACCAACTATATAGTGAACATAGGGTCTACTCGGAGTGCGAGACTAGCAAAAAGCTGTTCCCGTTACTGGCCAATTGTTAAGTACTCAATGTTATCAAGCGACCACTCCTTTTTTATAGACGAGTCCACGAACGGCCGTTCACAATAATATGCATCTGAGAAAATAACCTTTCTCTCTAGAAAGACAGCGACATTTGAAAACCCCTCAGAAATGAGGGTACAAAACAAGACATTATAATAGAGTGGGTATACAATTACAACACATCTAAGAAGAGTTACTCTCATGTGTTTGACACAACAATAGCAATGCATATAAATACGAGTATAACACAAAAAAATAGAACGAGAAACAATAGCGTGTTTTGAAGCGAGTCAACACGTATGTTAGTTTGAGTTTTAGTAGGGCAAGTTTGAAGTCTCAGCTTCCGATCCACACATTATTTTTGCCGTAATTAAAGAAAATTTACGAAAAACAATATTGAGCGTGAGAAGCGTGTTGGATACTTATGTTTATAAAATAACGGATAATAAAATTATGTATATTACTATAGACTATAAATGAAATTATATAGATTACATTGTATTCCTTGGGTGAGCTGCCTGGACTTATTCTAATGCTGGTTTTCCTGAATAATTATTAGGAGTTCAATACATTTTTGACGCAATTATCAGGCATTAAGAATCAGCACAACCTAAATGAAAAGTTCACATTTAGAAAATGCAATCGAACGCGTTTGTAAATATTCATATATATGTAGAGTTCATGATTTCTTCCAATGAGATACCAAAACACCAATCAAGAGTATACTTCGATTTTAAATTAATATTTGAATTAAAATTCTCACTCCTTCATATTAGACATAACTATGTAGTACCAATTCGGGGTACGAAAAAGCAATTGGTTTTCCCAGTTATTCGGGAGTTTTCATTAATGATAAGTATATTACATATAATCCTTCTATGACATCCAAATGTTGGAGAAATTAAAAACTGTATTCCGCACCACCAACATTAATTCCCTTCACTCGGAACCCATTACAATCGAATGTATATTGTAACATAATATTTCATATTCCGGTACTCGGGTTAACGAATAATCCTAAATATCCTATCTGGATGCGATCGAGGTTTGGAAAATATATATGACTTATACTCAGGCTTAAAACTATGAGCACCCGATATGTACCACAAAAATATAATCCTGCACATAAGTTCGAATCATGAGGCTCACTAAAAGGGTTTAAGACCATCGACTTAATACAAAAGTTCCGCGAAACCAAAGTCCACAAAGTTGCAACATGTACACAATGACCGAGATTAACATCAGTTATCGACTACTGAGAAGAAAAATAACGTGGTTTATATCCTAAGGGACTATATAAACCATGGAAGCTCGATAAGGACCAATTTTTGCATGGTTTGTTAGTGGTCAAATTTCAATCGAATCAGGTAAAATGGTACCTCCAGGAAGCTCCCGAAAATCAAAACTCTGGGACATCAGAATTATATGTAGGATTTTATATCTCATAAATGTGGCTCGAGATTGAGCAATAACAATACATACAAATTTTATACAAACAAGGAATATTAGTAATTTCCCAGGATTTGCTTCCCACACTGTAAGGACAATTTGTTTTTGGAATGTTAATAAAGTAATACTTTTAGATGATAAACATTGATTCATATTACAGTTTTATTATCGTATAAAAACAAATCCACAATAATAAGGCTAATTAAAAAAATCTACTGTTGTTTGTGGCTAATTGCGATCTGCCTACACATAATTTTCTCCATTTCCATGAAATTATTTAGTTCTTCAAATAGGATTCACGTTTTTCTTTGTAGTACAAAATTTTAATGTTATCGAAATAATTAGTTATCGAATATTCTTAATTTTTTTTTTAAAAAAATTATTTATTTGTCCTTTTGCCTGGACGGAAGAAATCGAATTCTGAGCAGGTTGTAAACCAATCACACATCCACTGCTGTAATTGTCGGGATACAAAATGATAATGGTCTGACTATATAGACTATGTTTGCATGGAACAAGCAACGGCCATACAGTCAGTAAGTTTATATTTATAACAGCGTAGCTTTTGGATCGTTCCACGAGCTGATTATAAAGGAAACTTTTATTTAAACAGTACCTTATTATTCAGTAATACTCTAAGTAATGGACCACTTTCTTAAGCCGTTCTATTTCGACCGCGAAAGTGGTTAAAAAGATACCAAACTTTGGAAAATGGTAATATATGTAAATTGTTGTAATTATATTCTTAAAAATGTGCTTCGAAATGTCCCGCATTTTACATATACTACTATAAAAATTATATTTTTACTATAAAGACTTCAAAGATTGTCTTCTATATAGAGTAAAATTGACTTAAATTTCAGAAAACGAAATGGAACTGCGATTTATTTGGTAATCTAATTTTCTCTTTTTTTATTGAAAAAAATAAAAAATTTTGTAAGCAAAAAAAAATTGTGAATCACGTTCTCGATACACTTTCCAAACATTTTTTTTCTTTGTTGATAGAAAGTGATATAAAATATTACAGAAAAAATATAGAATATATTTAATACATTAACCTGGAAAAAAATAGTGTACATATTTGATGTTTTCCGTAAGAAGACGGATTTCTCTGATATAGTTTTTTACTTTACTAAGAGTGAACTGTTTTCTTTGAAGAAAACTCCTCTTTAAATTCCGTCATTTTATAAATTTGTTTGAAATCATCCCCTAAATAAGAATTTTAGTAATATTGTTTGTCTAATTATAATGTGTATTATATATATATCTATTAAGTATTTAATTGGCGAGAATATAACCTGAACGTTAAACAACGAAATACTATAATTATTTGAATTTATGAAACAAAAACGTGGCCAAAGGCGGAACGGGTGTGGCTGACGAACGTGCAGAACAGGAAAACTATCTGGCAAAATGGTTCATTCGTAAGTGAAATTCTAACCATGCATTTCCCAATTGTACAGTCGTTGTTAGTTACGATAGTTCCACATTTCATTTACAAATTTTCTGCTTTTTTTCCATTGGTGGGCATTTGTATAGCACTGCCCCGAACACAATGTATAGTATGTTTTGATATATAAAGTTTTGGCAGCGAGGGCAGCTGCACAAGTAAGCTTATGATGTGGTTAAATATTTTTGTTTCTCCATTCCATTATTTAAATTCCTGCAACACATATTTGAATACACAGGATTTTGGAAAAAACAATTTCTTATTCGTAATCAGCAAGGATGCTAATCGTATCACAAGAAATTCCGTATTTTATATTGAAGCAAAAATATTAGAGTAGTTTAACCTTATTTTGTGGATTTTAAACAGATCTTTTATTGAACAAACAAAATAGGGCCGACCAAACCAATGGAGTTTGTTTAATTTGTTTTTGGAATCAAAAAATCAATGAAGAATAATTTTGAAAATACTATACGGTTTTATAGTGTACGTTTAAAGATCTAATTTTATGTGAAATCTCCGATTTCAACAACAAAACATTGAATTATCATAACGTAGGTAACACGATGAAAAAGAACTGTTTTTCAATATGTTTGGCTATAAACATTATTATGTTTGGAACACAAATTTTTAAACACAAATAGTTTTTGAGTGCAAGCATATAATGTTTCATAAAAACTAAGCGAATAACATGTTTGGGACAATATAATTTTAATATGTTAGAACATATGTATGTTTGGGACATAAAAGATGTTTATAATATATAATAATGGCTTGGATGCAAACATAGTATTAATTAAGAAAACAGCCTATAAACATTAGTATGTGTTTAGTAGCTTGGAGCGCTATTGAACAGGGAGATATGAATTAAGTTGGTGGTTGTTTGCTTGTTAATTACAAAGAATTACTTTTATTTTTGCCTTGGGCAATTGAATCAGCTACTTCTTTGATCAATTACAAACTGTGTGGTCGCTGGTTCGAATCCCCGTCCGGCAAAAGGTAAAATTAAAATAAAAAAAAGATCATAAAATTGAATAATTTCTTCTACAATGTTTGTATTAGCAGAAAAAAGGTGGCTAAAAGAACTAATAAATCTCGTGAAAGTAGAAGAAAGATATGGGGGAATATAAACTACTAGGCCAGAAACAAAATTTGAGCATTATATAGGTCGAAAACTAATGTGTTACACTTATATTACTGTTTATTTGCTGTAATTATCAATATGAGTTTGTAAACTAATAAAATTAAATATATAAATAAAATGTTTTTGTAGCAATTAAAAGATACAATTTGTTTGGGAGAATTTTTTTATAGCATATAATATTTTTGGGTAGCAAAAATGCTTTCTCAAACATATTATTATTTGGATTCACATAAATAACATATTGTTTTTTGAAGACAACATTATTGAATTTTGGATGCAAAATTAATCTAACAAAATAGTATTGTGTAACTTAGACTTATATAGCAAACAACTATTTATATCTTATATTTATATTGACCAATATTTGCTTTCAAAAAAACATAGTGTCAAAAATTTATTGGAAGCAGCAATACAAACATAATATAAATGTTATTTGGGCAAATACCTCAAAAATGTATAATTGCTAGAAGTTTGCTTAAACATATTATATTGGAGGGAGTATATGTTACAGAAGCGGATTTTTTGTGAGGTGTAGAGACAAGTAAATAGGCTAAAAAGAATAGCCAGGCCGAACTTATTTACCATTCAACCATGAATAGCGACAAAATTACTAAAGGAATTAACTTGGGTTTGTGGTAAACAGTTGCCGATGGCGAGGCTCCGAAAATCAATACCGAGGATTTATTATGTTAGGGCTATAATACGAAAATATTGAATATTAATAATCGTCTACATAAAACTCAGTGTAAAATAATATAACTAAAATCATAAACTTCAAAATAATTTTTTTGGGTGCTTCATTTATGTTATAAAAATAACATAAAATTTTCATTTTTATGACTTATAATCATAAAATTTTCTATAATAAAAATCTTCTTGAGAAAAATATTTAAATTATTTGTCAAAATTAAAATATTTTAGATAATAAAAATGTAGCAAAAATGTTTCACAGATATGTTAATAAAGTTTTGAGAAAGTTTTTTCTTATATTGTATTTATATAAAATAGATGTTGAAAAGATTTTTTTCTATAGAAAATAAAATTTTGAACAAAAATTCTAATAGAAATAAAATTTTGATACAAAAATAATTTTCTTATATGATACATAATACAAAATTAGGTGAATCAAATTAGGTTTTCCTACAGAAATAAAATGTTGACATAAATTTTCTATAGAAATATATTTAATAAAAACAAAAATTTTTATCTATTAGAGAATTAAAAATGATTAAGAACAAATTATTTTTTTTCTAAATAATAATTAGTCAATTATTGACCGAAAACTTTTCTATAGAAATACACTTACATTTTGGCAAGATTTTCTATAGAAATAAAATAATGAAAAAAATTTGCATATAGAAAATAAAGATTATTGTACTAAAATTTTTCTTACTAATAAAAGTATAATTAAAAATGGTTGGACGTCATATTTCTTTTTGTTGAGATAGAAATTAAATGATTAACAGAAAATTTTATCTATAAATTTTCAATTATAAATTCAAACAATTCTCTTAGAATATATTTACATCAATATTATATTTATATACTATGACACAACAAATTAATCACACAACTTCGTAAATAAATCTGTTTAATTAGAGTAGATTTTTGGTAAAAATTTTTTTCTTATTAAATTTTTGGTGGAATTGATATTTCCTTAAGGATATGGAGATTACGAGTGGCAACCGTGAATATCAAAATACTGTAGATGTCAAATTGAGGTATACGCCCTAAACAAGTATAAAATTTCAGCAGAAAACTCTTTTGGCGGCTTTTAAGCGTAATAAAGCGAACTGCTTCTATTATAAAATTTTTTGATGAGCTAATATATTGTCTTTTTATTTTGCGAGTAAAATAATCGAAAAATTCGCATTCCTATTTTTTGAGCAAAAAAATCGTCAAAATGCCGATAAAAAGAAGAAAATTATTTAATCAAAAAAATATTAATATTCTATAAAAAAAAAAAAAATTTAAAAAAAATCAAAAAACCTTTATTTGGTATAAATATTAAACACCCACTAGTAATAAACTAACTTATAACAATTAGGAAAAGACTGGATGTAAAGAAAAGAGGAAAGATTTAAGGAATACATTAAAAAAAAATACGGAAAAAAAGCCATACGGCAAGTGTTACCAAAAAAGGCACACAAGTAAATAACGGAGATTGGTGGACAGCAGAGATTAGTAAAAGATTAAACTACAATGTGGAAAAGGGTAACTAAGATATTCGGAAACCTATGACACGAACTATACGGAGATCCGTAATAAAAAAATATAAAACTGAACTGAAAAAGCAAGAAAGAACCCACACAGAATAAGAAGAAATTTTGATTAATAATTTTAAAAAAATTTATATTAATGTTAGGAAAAAATATTTAAACCTAACACAATATTACAAGACAGAATGCAATCAAAACGAGATAAATCAGTAAAAAATAAGTAAAATAAATTTTCGACAAATTAAGAAAAAATTAAATTAAAGAACACTAGGTTGGATGTATATAAATATCCAGGAATAAAATTAAAACAAAAATATCAATCTGTAAACCAATCAAACATAAAGAAACTAAACATATAGAACCCATATTAAAAAAAAAAAAAACACCGAAGACAATATCAAATAACAATAGTACAATTATATAAGGATAAGTAAATGTACTACCTCTAAAATAAACGTAATAGAAAAACCACACAATCCAAAGCGAATTTAAAAGTATAACACAACAAAAAAACAAGCGATATAACTGTAATAAAACAAAAATCACTTCCAAGATATTTTATTAGTTGACGTTTCGGAAAGCGCAGCATTATGTGATCCTTTGAATATAAAATGATTGTATCGAAAAAAATATACATGTGATTGCATTAATTTGAAACAAAAAAAATAATTAGAGATCACGACATTGTGATAAAAATGAAAAAAAAAAATTACATAAACAAACAAAATGTAAACACTAAAGATCATAAATATTAAAAAAAAAAAAAAACAAAAAAATAAAAAAGAAAAAAAAAAAAAAAAAAAATGAAAAAACATAAAGAAAAAAAAATAAGTTTGTAGGTCATAAACACAAGTGATACCTAAAAAAAGGCAAAAGAGAGTTCATCAATTAAACCAAAATATGGCAAACAATGTTTTGGCATAAAAAACACAGTTAAACATATTTACAAATAAACAAAAAAAACAAAGAAAATTTGCTGTGCACCGATGGCTAGAAACAGATTTTAAGAGAGAATTCATTATAAAAAAAAATAAAATAAATTATAAATTGTTATAAATATAGGTGTGAATGTGCAATTATGACACTAAAAAAAAAAAAAAAAAAAACAAAAAAAAGTAAACAAAACAATTTTCAAATTTCATTAGGAATAAGGAAAATTAAAATAAGAGGACTTTGTAAGCCCAATGTTAGAAACCTGTTCATTATATACGTAGAAAAAAGTTGGTACAGATTCGATAATATAAATTAAAGAAATAGTGTTTAAAAAAAAGTCAAGAACACAAAATGAAACAAATAAAAGAACGTTAAAAATACAAAAAGAAAATTAATATTAACAAAAATAAAAAGTTAATATAAAACGAATATTCTATGCCAAAAAAAAAATACGTAGCAGATCGTAACTATTAAACGAATAATTTACATTGATTGTTAATAAAAAAAAAAAAAAACATGTTATATCACGTTATAGAAAAAAATAAAAAAAAATAAAAAATCAAATGAATAAAAAACAAATAGTTTCGATCAATGAGCAATGACTTTAATAAATTTTCTTGAGGGTGTTTATCGACGTCCTAGAAAAAATGCAAAAACGAAATTGGCTGAACAAATTGCCAAAAAAGAATAAAAAAAAGAGAAATTTAAAGAAGTAGGTGAGCAACAGTGCTGAATCTTTCTCCTTATCACAAATAAAAAGAAAAAACTAGCATGCCCATATCAACAATGTTAAGACTCAATGACAAAGGGACAAGAATCCTAATATAAAAAAAAAAAACTTAAAAATTTTAATAAAGGCCGAAAATGTCTAAAGAAACGGAGAAAAAAAGACAAAGCGTCGAACACAGCAAATAACTGAGTGGGATAAATCCAAACAAAAACTTTTTGGTAGTCGGAAAAGAAAAAAACAAAGAAAAAAACCAAAAAGAAAAAGCAAAAAATCAGAAAAAAAAAAACCACGACCTAGAATGTAAAATAAAAAAAAATGTCAAACGAAAAGGGGAAAAATACGAATAGTAAAGATTAATACTGATAATGGACAAGACAGATTCTTGAATGGTTTTGGTAGAAAAAAAATTCAGACAAAAAAAAAAAAAAAATAAAAATAAACCTCTCACTGAAAAGGAAATAATTATATCAAAATTTTTTAATTTTCACAAAAAATAAAATAAATAAATTTTAACAAAAATTTCTTAAAGAAAAATAATTTGAACAAAATTTCTATAAAAAACATTTAAATTAGACAACATTTTTGTCTAGGCAGAAAAAAAAAATTAAAAAAGAAAATCTTAAAACATTTTTCTATACGAATATAACATTTTGATGGAAAATTGCATATAGAAATAAATATGATAAAATTCTATAAAAAACTAAATTTTTAATTTTCTATATGGAAACAAAGATTTGGACAAAAAATTTTCCTATAGAAATAAAATTTTAGACAAAAACTCATATAGAAGAAGTATAAATTTTTAAAAATTTCTAAATAATAATAAAATTTTTACAAAATTTTCTAACAGAAATAAACTTTGAACTCAAATTCTTCTATATAATAAAACTTAGAACAAAATTTCTTGATAGGTTTAAAATTTTGACAAAAATTTCTAATAGAATAATAAATTTTTAAACAATTCAAAAAAATTTTCCTATGGAAAATAAATTGACAAAATGTTCATAAATATATAAATTGACAAAATTTTCTACAACATAGAAATAACTTTGACTAAATTTTCTAAAAAGGACTAAACATTTAGACAAAAAATTTTCTATAAGGATTAAAATTTTGACAAAATTCCTTAAAATTTTCTAATAGAAATAAAAATTTTAACTAAAGTTTTCTAATGAAGTAAAAATTTTTACAAAATGTTCTATCAGAAATAATTTTACAAAATTTTATAAAAACTTTAAAATAGACACATTTGGTACAGAAAAAAAATTTAAAAAAAAAATCGTAAACTTTTCATATAGAAATAACATTTTGATAAATTGCAATATAGAAATAAATACTGATAAAATTTCTATAAAAACAAAATTTTTAATTTTCTATAGAATTTTAAAATTGGACAAATTTTCATAGAAATAAAATTTAGACAAAAATGCATATAGAATAAAATTTTTAACAAAATTTTCTATAGAAATAAAATTTTACAAAATTTTCTAACAGAAAATAACTTTGACTAATTTCTATAGATAACTTTACAAAATTTTCTATAGGATTAAAGATTTTGACAAAATTTTTCTATTAGAAATAAAAAATTTAAGCAAAATTTTCTAAATGGAAATAAAATTTTGAAAAATGTTCTAATAGAAATAAAATTGTTGACAAAATTTTCTAACAGAAATAATACTTTTGACTAAATTTTTCTATAGACTAAACTTTAGACAAAAATTCTATAGATTAAAATTTGACAAAATTTTCTATAGAAAATAAAATTTTAAACAAAAGTTCTATGGAAGTAAAATTGGACAAAGTTCTATAGAAATAAAATTTTTACAAAATTTTCTATAAAACATAAATTAGACAACATTGGTACAGAAAAAAAATTAAAAAAATCGTT
>PGFW01060203.1:0-16323 GCA_003123925.1 Haematobia irritans | reverse complement strand
GAGGCAGAATAGGAGTAAAAGAAAAAATAGGGTGGTCCGAGTGTGTGTGTGTTATAACTAGTGGACGCCCCATCTATGGGTGGGGTCAGACAGGGACTTAATCAGGCCAATCTGGTTTTATGTGACAATGGATGAAGAACATGGCTCCAAATCCACTACAATCTGAGTTCCAATCGGCCAGACGGCTGAGTGGACAGTGACCGCGGTGAACCGTCTCCGGGAAGCTGTGGGAAAGACTCAAAAGTCCGTTGGCAAAGTAATGATCCGTGCTCTTGGTTTTTTTTGAGATGTCGGCAGTGAATAATTTTTATCGAATTTATCTTAGAAAGGGAAAACGCATCACAGTGACTATTATATGGCGGGTTAATTGGAGGCGTTTTGGAGGTCGAAGTCCGCGGGCAAAATGGCCGCGCATATGAAGGAAGAAAACAAGTATACAACGCTGCCGTAAGGTTTCGGCAGGCCGAAATCTTTATGTACTTCACCATGGATTCGGCCTAGAAACTCTGACGAAAGACTGTTTATACCACAAATCGAATTACTTGGGGTTGTGGGTATCTTAAATCCGTTTTCTAAATTGTGAGTTAGTCCACACGTGGGTATAGTATAAAGACAAAAAGGTATGTAAGTCTACAAATAATTACGGAATCGATATGGACTTTGCACGGGAACGGTAGGGAAGCCAGAATTGAAATATGGGTCGCTGTATATGGGGGCTATATCAATTATGAAATTGATATGGACCAAATTTTGTGGTGTATTGGGATCGATTTATGCTGAGGGCTATGATATAACTATGAAGACCGGATATGGACCTTACACGCCAAAAAAAAAAAAAACGTTTTGGGAAAACGTGGGTACCGAAAACGTGGTTTTTCTTTTGTTAGAGTTTTTTTTGAATTGCTTCGGGAAAATTTTAGAACTTTTATCACCAAAAAAAAATTCTGTTGTGTACAAAATTTTTGATTTTTTTCAAAATAAAAAAGGTTATTTTTGAACAACAACACAGTCCATTTCGTTTATATCAAACACTTTTCTTTTCTGCTTGTTAAGTCCTTTAAAATAATGACAGCATTTTAAACTTCAAAATTTAATATACTACAATGTAATGTTGGAACATTTTTTCGGATCTTCGGACATATCTGGAATATATGTAAAAAAAAAAAAAAAAAACAAAAAACAAAAAAACTTTGGTCGAAGCAGGGATCGGGGAATCCACGACCTCCTTGGCATGGCAAGTAGGACGTAGCAACCACTGCTCGCACGTGCAAACTAAATGTTTGTTTCTGTTTAAATAAACTTTTTATTCGGTTCGTGGGCGGAAAGGTAAAAAAAAAATTAAAAAATTTATAAAATCGTATAATTTCTCTACATTGTTGGTATTACAGGAAATGTGTTAAGAAGCTAAAAAACGCTCGTGGATGTGAGAAAAGATGTGAGGGAAAAAGCAAATTAGCAGGGAAACAGAAATTGGTTTATTTTTTTTGTGTGGAGTCGTTGACAGAAGAGTGTGTGTACCATTTCCCTGGAAAAGAAGTAAACGTTTTATCACAAAAAGTATCTATACTTTTCTTACAAATCACACCTTTGCTTACAGGGCGGGGAAAAGAAATGGAGAATACGAAATTTCGTTGGGGAGGAAGGGAAAGAATTATTTTTTTTGGCGTGTAATTTAGGAGGATGGTTTGTTAACGGGGGCCCCCACATACTAGCACAAATGTACGCAAATTTTCAACTGACTCGGGGGAAATTTAAACTCGCTGACAAGAGGCTCCAAAACCAAAACTCGGGATGCGGGTTTTATATGGGGGGGCTATATATAATTATAGACAAGATTGTGGACCTAATATTTTGCATGGTTTTTAGAGAACCATATACTAACACCCGAAAGTACCGAAATTTCAGGGGCCGGATCGGGTGAAACATTTGGTGTGTCTCTCAGAGGCCCTCCGCAAGCCAAATTCGGGGGGATCGGTTTATATGCACGCAAGAGAAAAAAACCGATTTGGAAAACGTGTACCGGAAGAACCGTTTTTCTTTTGTTAGAGTTTTTTGAATTCGCTTCGAAAATTTTAAACTTTTAATGCACCAAAAAAATTCGTATTTGTTAGCAAATATTTTTTATTTTTTCAAATAAAAAAAGTTATTTTGTGAAAATAACGAAGGACAGGTCCATCTCGTTTATATCAAACACTGTTCTTTTTCTGACTTTAGGTCTTTAATAAGACACAGGATTTATACAGTTCAAAAATTTAATATAGTAACACATGTAATGTGACATTTTTTCGGATCTTCCGACATACTATCTGGAATATATGTAAAAAAAAAAAAACAAAAAGCAAAAAAAAAACTTGGGCCGCGAAGCAAGGGATCGAACCCCACGAACCCCTTGGGCATGAGAGTCGGACGTAGCTACACTGCTCCACCGTTTGCCAAACTAAATGTTTTGTTTCTGTTAAATAAACTTTGTTTATTCGGTTCATGGGCGCCGCAAGCTATGCTATATAAAATATAACTTATATGATATTTATCTAGTTGATTGACGGCATACAAGTACAATAGCTCAGTGGGTTAGTGTGTTGGCTTACAATGTGGCATTGGTCCGCGGCATTCGACTTGCTCGCGTCCAGGCGAAAGGTAACAAAAATTTTAAGAAATTTATAAAATCGTAAATAATTTCTTCTACATTGTTGGTATTAACAGGAAAAAGGGTGTTAAGTAATTAAAAATCCTCGTGGATGGTGAGAAAGATGTGAGGGATAATGCAATTAGCGAAGAAAATAATGTTTTTTTTAGGGCTAGTCTTTATGAAATTGGTTTTTACATCCTGAGAAGAAGAATAAAACGTTTATCACAAAAAAGTAATACTTTTCTTCCAAATACACCTTCCTTACGCGAAGAAGCAAATAAAGAAAACGAACTTTGGTTGTCGCTAAAAGTTTCGTTTGAGGAGGAACAGAATTATTTTTTTGCGTGTGGGGGCTAATTTTTGTAATTATGGACGCGATATGGACCAATTTCTGCATGGTTGTTAGAGACCATATACTTACACCATTGTACCAATATTTAAGTCGGATTTCGGATGAAAATGTGCTTTCTCGTAGAGTCAATCGCAAATAGCCATTCGGGGGTCCGTTTATATGGGGCCTAATACGTAAAAAGTGGACCAATATGGACCAATTTTTGCAATGGTTGGTTGGAGACCATAATACTTACACCAATGTACGCAAATTTAAGCCGGATCGGAATGAATATGTGCTTCTCTTAGAGGAAGTCGGGCATGCAGCGCAGAATTTGGGGGCCTCCGTTATATGGGCGCTATATCGTAAAAGTGGAGCGCGGATATGGCCGCATGTTGCAATACGCACATCCGACCTACATCAATTACAATAAACTTTGTGCCAGTTTCAAGTCGATAGCTTGTTTTTTCGTTTCGGCGAGTTAGGCGTGATTTCAACAGACGACGACGAACATTGCTGCAGATCGACCCAGAATTTTCACCACGAACCCATAAATATATATACTTTATATATTTCGATGTGTTACAAAGCGGAATGAAATTAATATACCCCCAATCCATATTGGTGGAGGGTATAAAATAGTTTTGTTCCACCCAAGACAACCGCCACGTGCCATTGGAGAACGATGGCAAAAATTCATGATTGGGCTTTCCAATTGCTTCCCGCACCCACCGTTTATTCTCCAGATCTGGCCCCGCGACTATTCTCTTGTTCTCAGAGACCTCAAAAGGATGCTCTGCAGGGAAAAACTTGCTACACTGAAGAGGTGATCCGCCGAAACTGAGGCCTAGTTGTTGAGGCAAAACCGAAGGAGTAACTAACCAAATGGTGAATCAAAAATTGGCAGTTTGTTATAATCGTGTGTATTGTTCTTGAAAGGGAACTATGTTGACAATAATAAAAAACGAATTTTGAGCAAAAAAAAAAGTGTTTTTCGTTTGTTTAGACGGGGACGTTATCAGCCAACCTGTTTAGAAGGGTCATCGATCATAGAAAATTTTGCTTGAAAGTCAATGTAAAATTTCCGGATTTTTACTTTTTGGGTGAAAATCTAGATTTTAAAGATTTCAAATCAAAGAGCGTTATTTTATAATTTCTCCTTGGCAGCACTTACAAAGAGATGTTAATGATCTTCTACGAACCTCAAACAAAAAACGGTTCTTATAATCCAGAAATTTGATATAGTCCCTTCATAGGTAAAATCTTTAAATTTATCTTCGGGAAGTGTACTGGTTGAACTGCTCCATGCTTGAATCCTGTCACTCAAAACCCGCCTGAATTTCCAAAGGAAACTCTAACATTTGATTCATGGTGGTAGGGTATTTAAGATTTCGGACGCTGGCCGAACTGACGGCCGTAATATACTTGTTTTAAAAATAATGAAATTTGGTTTCAACAGAAAGTTTTATAAATTTCTGCTAATCGACAAGAAATTTTTCTTTATTAAATTAAGGAAGTAGAATTTTGGGAATAATTTGCGTCCCTCCGTTAAAACCGTAATGTCTTTGGGAACTAAGGCAAATTTACCTTAAAGTAAAGAACGAAGTAGCTCCGCCGTAAATTCGGCCAGGCCGATACACTTATTTACCCTCCCACCATGGATTGCTGGTAGAAAGTATTCTAGGCGAAAGACTGTTACAGACCATATACTAAACCACGTTCCAAATTTTCAAGGCCAGATCGGATGAATTTAGCTTCCCTCCAAGAGATCCGGAGGTCAAAATCTGGGGATTCGGTTTATATGGGGGGGTCAATATAATTAAGTGGACGCGATATGAACAAGTTTTACGCATGATGTTGGAGAACATATACGAACAAGCCACGTACCAGGAATTTTCATAGCCGGATCGGATGAAATTTGCTTCTCTGCGAGGCTCCGCAATGCCAATTCTGAGGGTCGGGGTTATATGAGGCTATACGTAAAAAGTGATCCATACTGGCGCCTCATTTGCAATACCATCCGACCTACAACCTATATAGACAACTACTAGTGCCAAAGTTGCAAGTCAATAGCTTTGGTTTCGTTGGCAGAAGTTGTGATGTTCAACCAGACATGGCTTAGATTGGCTCTGATTTCACCACGAGCCCAGAAAATATATATACTTTATGGGTCTAGAGCAATAATTTCGATGGTCGTTACAACGGAATAACAAAAGCTATATATACACCCTATGCCAACTTAAACAATTTAGAAGACAGTAATTAGAGAGATTTTAAGATATCTTCCAATTGGCAACCATTACCACATTATATGATAGTCAATTGGTTAATCTTCTGTAGCAATCAATGGTGAAGGATAGTCTACATGCAGGCTTCAGTTTAAGGTTATGGCACAGTCGTGCCCGCATGAATTTCCAGATACTCACTTGTGTTTGTTTATTATAGATAACTTAATTAAATTAAATTTGGATAGCAAAACGTTTGTTTGTATGATTTTTCTTTTTCCATTTTCAAATGACCTTGGAATCTAATAAAAGTATCTCTACCCCATAATTAGAACTGGCCAACTGCATAATCCAAACGCTTTGAAGGAGGCCCTGTGTGTACCTCGATGATATGATATTCCCTTGTGATTATTTGCCGCCAAAAAATATTTTTAGACGGTGCTGTGCTTTATAGATATTCACCTTTTCAAACCTCATATTCAGGACTGTAAGGCACCGAAGTGTGTTGTCGTGTGAATGAAAGTGTGTGTTTATGGTATAAGTCACGCCAAAACTTGTAACATTATCAGGAATTCATTAACGACTATGCGTCGTAAAGTGGAAGGAAGATAACCTTTTTATACTGCCACAAACCGGTATCGGTTTTTTTTTGTTGGTCTCAATGATCGAAAAAACCACATACAGGGACATATCATAGGTGAAGTGTATGAGTGTGTGTGTGGTGTGTGAAAGGTGTGCAGTGATGGGGATGGTGGGTATTTGCGGCAAGGTATGCGCTAATTTAGGGGGCCGGTTTGGTTGAGTGGATGGGGGAGTGCAGTCACAAAGTACGATGTATAACGCAATTTTTATAATAAGCGTCAAGGGGCCAAGCCTAAGTGGCTTTTATGGCCGCTAAAGGAAGTGGATAATTTACGGTCTGGGCAGTAAACGGCAGTTAAGCGTATACTGGTACGAGTGGTTTGGAGCTTGATATTTATGTATAGCCCAGAGTCGAAAAATATACCAAAAAGGGTGTTTAAGAACAACAACACTTCCCGTGTAGCCTATAGAATTTTTTGTGAAAAAACAAGGTGAAAAACAAAGAAATTTTTTGTTGGAAATCCATTAACCGAACAGTTAAGGTTTAGGGGTTAGGGTTTGAGGTTATGGTGTAAGGACGCTTTGACTGCATTATAAATTAAATAATGTATCTGAGAGGCACAATAAACTTGTCAACGCAAGCTAATTAATTTAGGGTAATTTCACAATGGTGCAAATATTAAATTGGCAATTTTACTTCCATAAAACTGGAGGAAAAATTATAAAATTATTTTATTTCTATGTGTTAAATACTTTTATGAATGATTTAAATATTTCCCAGAGATAAGCCAGTGCAGTTAGATATGCTTGGAATTACTGAAATATAGCCTTTCACACGCCAAAAAAACATATGTTTGGAACCAAAATATCGGAAACGTTGATTTTTATACCCCTCACCACCACTCGTGGTACAGGGTATCTATACTTATTTTTATAACGCCTAACCGACATAGTGGTCAAGGGTATAATTAAGTTAGATCGGGGCCAATAGAATGTGCCTACCAGAAAATGATTGTATTTAGACGCGCCATAAAAATATATACCGATTCGACTCATGAATCAACCTCCCTGAGTCGACTCTAGCGGCTTGGTGTCCGTACCCGTCCGTCTGTCCCATAAGTATTTGTTGTTCATAGGATTCCAGTCGCAAATTATTAAACTCGATTTTGAATGAAATTTCGGGATACAGGGCGTTTTTTTTGGGGCACAAGGACGAACGCTATTGAATTTGGAAGACAATCGGCATCAAATTTAGCATATAGCTCCATTATATAATGTAGTCGGCCGGTTTCTGACAAATGGGGTCACGTTGCAACGTTTGTTTCAAACCGGGGATGCTTCAACCAAAATTTGGCAAGTAGGTAATCTTTTCCATCGCCCTTCAAAGTCTGCAAAATTTCACTTCAATGCGGTTCAGATTTAGAAATATAGCTCCTCATATATATGTATCGACGGCCGATTTTCCCAAATTTTGGGCCACAAAACCTTTATTATCAAACCGGATTTTACTCAAGAGTTGGCTAAATATAATGCCATCTATCAGGCACTAAACTATATGTGGAAAAAATGCATGCGAAAATCGTTTCAGATTTAGCTTAGCTCGATATACTTATGTACCGCCCGCCCGATTTTTCCTAAATTTTTGGCCATAAAAGCCCTTATTTATCCAACCGATCTTACCCCAAATTGGCTAATATGTAGTCCCTCTATAGAACTAACTATCATGTGCAGAAAAATCATCGAAATCGGTTCAGAGTAGATATAGGCTCCCTTATATTATGTATACCCCGATTTTCCCAAATTTGGCGCATAGAACACCTTATTTTATTAACCGACCTTACTAAAAGTTGGCTAGATCCAGTCGCTCTATAGTAACTAACTAATATGTGCAAAATTTCATCGAAATCGGTTCAGATGTAGATTATAATCTCCCACATAATAATGTATCAGCCCGATTTTGAAAAATTCGGCTCCTTAATACCCTTAATGTTTGAAACGGATACAGCCTCATATTTCTTAACTGATTTTACTTCAACCTTGCCACACGGTACCGGCTTTTTGTTGGTATAATCACCCTGGCAAAATATTATGCAAATTGGTTCAAGATTTACATATAGCCTTGCCATATATATGCATCGTCGATTTCCCAAAATTTGGCCATAGTAACTCCTTATTTATTAACCAAATGTACTTCTCAAGATTTTTCAAAATTTTTGATGTACTAGCGATCGTAAACTTATAACGTACTTGTAGCTCTTACTAAAATATTGGCTCGATTTTTTAACAAATTGTGTATTTATTCCTCCACATAAATTTAACGATTGTCTCTTTTTTAATATGGGCTCAATATGTAGTGGCATACTAAACTCCGTAGGCGGCAATATCAACACAGCCAGTGTTGCTTAAGAAGTTGGGGAAATTCCACTATATGTAAGGGTTTTTCCTAATATTTAGCGTCCCTTGTAGGGAACGTATGGGCCATCAATGTTAGGACATTTTTTCACTCACACAATTTGTAATAAATTTGTACATTTTGGTGGTGGCTCTATGAGGAGGAAATTTTAGAAAGCCGGCAAGGCTTATGAATGTGTTACATGTGTGGTTAAAACTTTATTCCTGTAGTAGAATTTTGTCAAATTTTTATTTCTATTAGACATTTTGTCACAATTTGTATTTCTATAGAAATATTTTTTTCAAATATTATTTTCTAACAAATTTCTCAAAATTTTATGTCTGTGGAATTTTTTCCTCAAAAATTTTATTTCCTATAGAACTTATTGTCAAAATTGTATTTCTATAGAAATTTTCCTCACAAAAATTTGTTTATAGAAACTATTTCCAAAATTTAAATTTTGTTATATGAGATTTAAACAAAAAAACATTACTAAATTTGGGAAGAATTTCTACCACTGTAGGCAACCGTGGTGTAATAAAATTATATATTCTACGTTATAGTACGTTGGCATATTCATGTTTTTAATATAATAAAGGTACTTAGAAACCAATTTTATTTTGTAAAATTTTTAAATTTAACGAAAAATATAGTAGGGAAAAATTGTTTGGGAATGTATGGGAAAAGTAGGGAAACCTTTTTGTCCTTGTAGGGTAAACCGAACATCTTTCCGTGCAACATTGACTATGAGCTTATAGTCAGAATTTACACAAAGACGCCAATAGACTGTGCCCCTTAATTTCTTAAATATGGCAATCTGCGGTTTTATTTCCCCAGAACCTATATGTTACCCCACAAATGCACAAATGATTACTAATTCTGTAATGGTGGTTTAGGGTGATCGATTTGTCGGCAACCGCCCGACTTTCTACGTTACTTACTTGTTTTTTTCAAGGGATTCCTTATCAAACTAACCAAACGGTCACCATCCCCGTACGCAATGAAGCCCCCCCTTTATTGTTTTTACGGTTTTGTGTGATGTGGTGTTTTGAGACTTGTCCATTGACTTTGTTCATTACCAGTAATGTTCCCGAAGGTCGTTACCACAGTAAATGTTTCTAGATGTAGCAGATTAATATCGTTTTTATACCCTCCACCACAGGATTGGGGAGATATTAATCTTTGTGCCATTCCCGGACCGGACGGACATGCTAGATCGACTCAGATTGAGCACGCACTACCAGAATATATATATATTATATATATATATATATATATATTATATATATATATATAATATATATATATATATATTAGTATATATATATATATATAATTTATTTATATATATATATATATATATATATAGATATCATTAGTATATAAATATATATAGAATATATATAAATATAATATATTATATATATATTATATTATATATATATATTATATATATTAGCTTATATATATTATATATATATATATTATAATATATTCTGGGTAGTGGTGGACAATTCTGAGTGATCTAAGCAATGTCCGTCACGTCCGTCTGTGAAAATCCGCTAACTTCCGAACCGAAACAAGCTATCGGCTTTGATGTAGGTTCGGATGTACTTGAAATGGCCATATCAGGTCACTTTTCCGCATAGCCCCCATAACTAAACCGGACCCCCAAGATTTGGCTTGGCCGGAGCCTCTAAAAGAAGCATATTTATACGATCTGCTGTAAATTTAGTACATGGTGTAAGTATAAATCGTCTCTAAGAGACCATGCCAAAATTTGGTGCCATATGCCGTCCATTATTATATAGCCCCATCATAAACCCGATCCCCAGATTTGGCTTGCGGATCCCTCTAAGAGAAGCATAATTTCCATCGGTCGGATGGTATTGGCAAATGAGCCATATCGGTCCACCTTTCACACGCATAGCCCCCATCATAAACGGACCCCCAGAATTTGGCTCGCGAGAGCCTCTAAATAGAAGCATATTTCCAATACCGATTCTGGCTTAAATTTTAGTACATGGTGTAAGTATTCGTCTCTAACTCTAAGAACAATGCCAAAATTGGTCCCATATCCGTCCATAATTTATAGCCCCCAATAGTAAACCGATCCCCCAGATTTGGCTTGCGGATCGCTCTAAAGAGAGCCAAAATTTCATCCATCCGGCCTGAAATTTGTACATGCTCTAAGTATTATATATAGCCCCCATAAAAACTGATTGCTCAGATTTGACACTCCGAAGCTTTTTGGAGAAGAAAATTCTTTACCGATCCGGTTTTGATAATTTTGGGACGTGTGGTAGTATAATGGTATTATAACACGCCAATGCCAAAAAAAGTGTCCATATCAGGTACCCCATATAAACCGATCCCGAGATTTGGTTTTGGATCCCATTGGAGGAAGCAAATTTCATCGACGTCAGTTGAATTTGGTACATTGTGGCTAGTATTAACAACATCGCCAAAAATAGGTCCTTTCGGTCTATAGTTATATATAGGCCCCCCTTAGATACAATCGATGCTCCAATCACACCAAAAAATTATACCAAATCGGATTTCATAATTGTAATATTTATGACCGATTTCAAGTTTTGGCTCTCTAATTACCCCGCCCAAAGTCCATATCGGTTCGTTATTATTTATATATTTAGCTTATCATGTACCCTTTTGTGTTCAAAGAAGTTTTAAGATATCTTGTCATTCGGTAAGTATTACGCAAAAAAAAAAAAAAAAACAACCAAATAATTTCGATGTGTGGATATACAGTCTTTAGTAGAAGTTTCTAAGTTTCTACGCAATCCATGTTGGAGGGTACATAAGGCCGTATATACTTGTTTTTTGTCTTTTTTTTTTCATCTGAGCATTTAACTTATTTTAAGTCATCAACGACCCAATCCTTATGGGCCTTCCCAGACATTTTTTATTTTCCTAAAAATTGCAAAAAGTAAAAACATGCACTCAGTTTTGTTCCCCATTGTATATTTATTACCAATTTGATCGTAATTAACGTGTTTGTGAACCGATTTTATTCACGTGCAAAATAACAGCTAAATCGGTTCAGATTTAGATATAGCTCCCAAATATTAATCTTTCTAGTCAATAATTTCTAATTTTCGTTGAAATTGAAAAGGTCTATCACACAAATATTAAACATTTAACAAATGTTTTCAATAGAATTTTTGTGACCCCTTAAATGTTTTATCTTCGCTCTCCTATAAAATTGGGTTTTTAGATTTTTGGGGTTTTTTCATAATTTCACAGATATATAGGGACTATATTTAAACCTGAACCAATTTTGACCAAATTTAGCACACATCCATTGTAAAGGGTACATAAGATTCGGCCCGGCCGAACTTTGCTCTTATTATCTTCTCATAAATAGTTATTCACAAAATGCAAAGTTTTCAAGCATCGTTTCAGACTAGCATGATATCAGCTCTGAAGTGTATCTAAGCAATTTAGCTGCAACCAGACAAATAATTTATTGAAGAAGTCTTGCAAACATAACAAGTGCCAAGGGGCTCAAATATTTATTTCTTATCGACTGAGCTGCGCCATCTCTTGAGCATTATTCCTGATTCAAAGTGACATTGTAAAATGTGCAATTTATTCGTGTGCCCTCGAATGTTGTCTATTAGCGTTTGTTATGAGAGAGCATGAGATAGAAGGCCAATATGCATATTCAAAGTATTTATCATTTTAATAAAAATATATCTCTTCAAATTTCTATAATCCTACTGATATTCTTCAAAATATACATAATGCATTGTAGAGGGTCGGTACTTTTGCCAAAGAAAGGAAAAATGGAGAAGCTTTATTAGAAACTGATGCAGAACAATTTTTGTAATATGAAGATCACATATCTGGTATAAGTATTAAATCATGGACTATTTGATTAGTCGGTCAAAAAACTAGTTGCAAGCTTCTCACAAAGTTTGTATCTTGAGTATATTTTCTTCCGGTAACAGTATCCCGAGAATTCCCTGTACTTTACCATATTAGCTTCCCGGGAATTCCCTATAGACTGCAAGATGGTGGGATACACGGAAAGTAATTTACTTTGCGTTAAGTGATTGTCCCGGAAAATCGCCTCACAAAATATGTCAAAAATCACGGAATTTCAATAACTCAAGGCATATGTTTTAATTTTTATACCCTCCACCATAAGAAGGGGGGTATATTAACTTTGTCATTCCGTTTTGTAACACATCCGAAATATTGCTCTAAGACCCCATAAAGTTATATATTCTGGGTCCGTGGTGAAACTTCCTCAGGCATATGTTTTAATTTTTTATACCCTCCACCATATAGAATTGGGGGGTATATTAACTTGTTCAATTCCGGTTTGTAACACATCCGAAATATTGCTCTAAACCCCTAAAGTATATATATTCTGGGTCCGTGGTGAAATTCTGAGTTTGATCTATAGCAATCTTTTCGTCTATTGGAAATCACGCTAAACTTCCGAACGAAACAAGCTATCGATTTGAAACTTGGCAATAAGTAAGTTTTATGGTGTATGTCGATGGTATTGGCAAATGGGACAACATGGACCACTTTTACATATAGGCCCCCATATAAACCGAACCCAAAATTTGGCTTGGCGGGCCTCTAAGAGAGGCAAATTTCATCCTATATAAACGACGCGCCCAGATTTGGTTGCGGAGCCTCGAAAGAAGGCAAAATTTCAAGCCGATCCGGTTTGAAATTTTGGAACGTGGTTTTGTCCGTATATGGTCTCTAACAACCATACAGGCAATTGGTCCATGTCGGTTCAATAAGTATATAATATAGCCCCCATATTAAATCTATCCCCAGATTTTGACCTCCGGAACCTCTTTGAAGGAGCAAAATTCATTCCGATTTCCTGTTGAAATTTGGTACATTGCCTAGATATTGACGCGATAACAACGCATGCACAAAAGTTGGTCCATGGTTTGCCATTTCGAGCCAAAAAAATTGTCTAACAAAATATTTATTTCTAATATGAAAATGTTGTCAAAATTTATTTCTATAGCAAAATGTTGTCATAAATTTTAATTTCTATAGAAAATTTTTTGTCGAATTTTATTTCTATAGAAAAATGTTGTTCAAAATTTTATTTCTAATTGAAGTGAAAATTTTTGGTCAAAATTTTATTTTCTATAGAAAATTTTGTCCAAATTCTATTCCTGTAAGAAATGTTTAATTTCTATAGAAAAATTTTTTTCAAATTTTATTTATATAGCAAAAATTTTGTCAAAAATATTTATTTTCTATAGAAAATGTTGTCAAAAATTTTTTACTTCTATAGATACTTTGTCAAAATTTTTTATTTCTATAGAAATTTTTTCTGAATTTTATTTCTATAAATTTTACAATTCTATAGAAAATGTAAAATTTAATTTCTATAGAAAATTTTTTAAAAATTTTGTCAAAATTGTATTTCTATAGAAAATTTTGTCAAAATTTTAGTACTATAGAAAATTTTGACAAAATTTTATTTCCATAGAAAATTTTGTCAAGATTCTATTTCTGTAGAAAATTTTGTCAAATTTTATTTCAATAGAAAATTTTTTTCAACATTTAAAATATTGATTTTATTTTTATAGAAAATTTTGTAAAAATTTTACTTCTATAGAAAATTTTGTCAAAAATTTTATTTCTATAGAAAAATTTTCTCAGAATTTTATTTCTGTAAAAAATTTTGTCAAAATTTCATTACTATAGAAAATTTTGACAAAATTTTATTTCCATAAGCACATTTTTTCAAGATTCTAGTTTTTGTAAGAAATTTCTATCAACATTTAAAATGATTGATTTTAATTTTATAGAAAATTTTTGTCAAAATTTTTACTTCTGTAGAAAATTTTTGTCAAATTTTATTCTATAGAAAATTTTCTCATAATTTTATTTCTATAGAAAATTTTGTCAAAATGTTTACTCGTAAACAGAAAATCTTGTCAAAATTTTATTTCTATAGAAAATTTTGTCAGAATTCTATTTCTGTACAAAATTTTGTCAAAATTTGATTTTTTATAGAAAATTTAGTCCAAAATTTTATTTCTATAGAAAATTTTGTCAAAATTTTATTTCCATAGAAATTTCTGTCAGATTTTATTGTCTGTACAAAATTTTTCGTAAAATTTTATTTTCTATAGAAAATTTGTCAAAATTTTATTTCTATAGAAAATTTTGTCAAAATCTTTATTTTTTATAGAATTTTTTTCAAAAATTTTATTTCTATAGAAAATTTTGTCAAAAGTTTATTGCTATAGAAAATTTTCTCAGAATTTATTTTTATAGAAAATTTTGTCAAAATTTTTTTCTATAGAAATGTTGTCAAAATTTTTATTTCTATAGAAAAAATTTTTTTTTTTTTTTTTTTTTTTTTCTTCAGAATTGTTATTTCTATAGAAATTAAATTTCCATGGACAATTTTGTCAAAATTTTATTTCATTCGTTTTGTTTTGTTATTGTTGGTTGTTCTTTAAGCATTGTTGTTGTTTTTTTATTCAGCTTAAAACGCATACATTGACTAAACTACAAAGTGTAGCTTAATCCACAGGGAAAATAAATGTTGTCAAAAAATAATTGTTTTGCACGGTCGGAAATTAGCACATTCCTCACAGCATCCTCTACTGCAGCAAACTTCATCAATTATCAGAATAAAATCATGCAAGTTCAAATTAAACCCAACAATGAAGCTACACTTGAACCTTAACCGAAAAAAAGGTTTTGTATGATAGGCCGGCTTATGCCGAAAATAAATTTCGAAAGCAAACATATCTCTTTTCCCATGACCTGTCCAAATCATCGATTTGAAGTGCAGATATTTTCAAGTACATAAAAACTGTCAAAGTTCGCAAAAGAAATATCTGGTTTGGCAACCATCTTACGCTGTGGCTTAGAAAAGCAGCTTTTTCATAGCTTCCGGGACTTCAACCAAGAAATTTTTACGTGAAAGAATGTTTGGATAAACGTCTGCTGCCTTCCTGAAGAAAACAGGTTGTTCGCGTACTGTTTTGGCCGGATTTGCATCTTTGCCATTTACGTAAAAAAGCCATGGAGTGCTACGTCCGCCAACATCGTGCAGGTGGTTCCCAAGGACAGAATAACCCTCCCAACACGCCAGAGGGCTCCGCCCAATTGAGAAAATACTGCCTATGTCAAGCGGAACGCTAAGAGAAGAGACCAAAAAACTGCTAAGGACGAGCAGGCAGTTCAAAAGGAAACTGGTTTTCTGCCGGCGAAGAAGGTGACAAGGTGGCTGTACAAAATCTGATGGGCAGGTGTCAAGGCGTGAGGCCCGGCAACTCGGATTTGGTAAAAGCGAAGCCTAACCTGAATATTTTTTGAATTTTATAGCTAATTGAACTTGAAAGAAATTTTAATGTTGATTTTTTAAATAAACGATTTCAACCGATTGTACCGGTGTGAGCTACGCGTTTCCCTTGACCAAATTTTGACCGTATCACCCCTTTAGCCCCCATATAGAGTGATCTTCTCGACTATACTTTTTTGGGCTTCTAGAATTCGTAGTTTTTTACCCAAGTATTTGTGGTGTAGGCCTCCATATAAGACCTACCTTCCCAAATTTATTTCTTGGGCTGCTAGAAGATATGTAGTTTTTTATCCACTTTGGCCTGAAATTGGAACGCTAAGAGTATTTTAGGACCATAAATATGTCCAACGCGAATTAATGGTGTGTATCGAGCATGTTTTTTGGTACAGCTCCATTCCCGATTACCTCTTAGTCTTCTAAGAAAGCCGCGGTTTTCAATCGATTTGCCCGAAATGTATCTTAGACACTCAAAAATCTGTATCGCTATTAATTTTTAGCGGCCCCATTTGGGTAAGGATCGATATAAGACCGATTTCAGCTTCTTGAGGCGTATAGAAGCGCACGATCATAAAAATTGCCTGAAACTGAAAGCGATAAAGTCGCAGCTTTTAACTCCTCGTAACATTTAAAAAATGGCGTAAAAAAATCTACAAATTTAAGATTTTAAATCAAGGACTTTCTTTTCAATCAAGTTATACGAATATGTTTTATGTTTTCTCCAAAACTCAAACAAAGATTGGTTTCTATAAATCCAGAAAATCTGGTCTAGTCTTCATAGGTAGAATCTTTAAATTTATCTTCGGGTAGAGTAACTGGTTGAAACCTATTGCTTGGGAA
>PGFW01060191.1:9810-24258 GCA_003123925.1 Haematobia irritans | reverse complement strand
CAGTTTTTTGTGATGACGTATCGTTGGAAAAGAAAATGTGACTTTTTACCAAAATAATAGTTTTACAATAAAAGTAATCTCGCTTTATGTATAGTATTTCCGCAGGCGACTTTTGTCATTCGGTCTTTCATTTACCAACGGCAATCACAGAATGACTCATTTAAGTGGGAATACACCCAACAAACTGAACGCACTTTACTTTGGCCGTCATCCATCGCAATTCGGTTAAAATCATTCAACAGAAATTATGCAATTTTACATGTACACACGACACAAGACGGCTCAATGGTCCGCTATATGGTCCCGCCACTTAATTGTTTATTCCAGTAACAACAGTCATCATAATAATTATGATGACGATGATGATCACGATTTGTGGTTACTGCAGTCATAAAGGTTGTAGAGCAATTTTTTTTTCGAAAAACAAGTTTCCAGCCCTCTTCCTTTCTCTCTTGATAATGATCTTTTCGATCTTTTCAATTAGCGAATCTATGCTGGCCGCTTGACGGTTCACTGCGGTTGATAGGAAAAGATTTCGATACAACTCCCACAATAATTTGTGTGATGACAAGCATTTCTTTATCGTATTTTGTATTTAATTGTGCAAAATTAAATGTTTGTCAATATTTACATCAATTTTATATATGACTCAGAAAAGTATATTGGTTCCGTGTTAATTAAAAACTTTAATTATTTGGTTTAGTTATAAAGAGTGACCATGAATTTTTTATATGTGAGTTTTTTGTCATAACTGCGAAAAAAATTAATCACTTTGATACAATTCCCAAAAAATTAAGTCAAGGAAATCAAGAGGGTATTAACCGAATTAATAGTTTTATATCTAAATGTTTGGGATCCTTATGACTAATAAATCTTTTAAAAAACAAAAAACAAGGCGCAATTTATATTTGAAGCTTAATTTATACTACTTAATTATGCATTTTTTTCACTAGAGTTTAATGACCTAAGTCGATTAAGATCTGTAATGAGAATGAAAAAAGTCGAATTCTTTCAGAAATCGAATACAAATAAAAAACCTGTCGTTGTAATTTATTTGCTAGTTACACGCTAAATTTTATTTATAAATATGCAATCCATAAGCAATCAAGAACGTGTATCTCAGCAACCTTACATTTTATTTGTTGTAACTTAAACTTTTATCTTTTACTCTATTCTCTCTCTTCCTTTAACGATCTCCTAAACGATATATGCTGATCATATCGAAATTTCCACATTAAATGGTAATGTTGCATCCAGTGATATTAGTTAAAACAAGTAATGAAAAGTCTAAAGTCGACGGCGGCCGACGCTAATTAACCTTGGCCCCGCTTTGTAAATCCACATTTTCGATACTAATTTATCAAATCCCGTCAAGAGTGTTGGGTGTATATATAGGGTTTGTCCCAAAACACACATTTAAATATCACATCAAATCTGGACAGAATTTGATATAGACTTCTACAAATATCTATTAGACTCAAAATTAATGTCTGGGCTAATGCAACGAATGTTAGTTAAAAAAATATGGGAAACCATTGTTTTTTGGTTAAACTAAGCAATTATTAAGGAAACTTCCCCAAAAGTTTATTTATGATTATTCGCTCATAATATATGTATTAGAAGTTTTAGCAAAATTAGAGTCATTTTACAACTCTTATCACTAAGCAGTGGCGAGTTTACAAGTGAAAATGATAGATTGACATTTTGTCGAAACATGAAAAACATATTATATGGGAGCAATATCTAATTCTGAACCTGATTTGAACCAAAATTGGCACGCATAGTAACAATGTTAATTCTACTCCCTGTGAAAAAAGTTTCAACCAAAATGTCGGAGTTAACAAAAATTGGCCTCCTTGTGCTCATATGAGTGTAAATCGTGCGAAAGCGTATATAATGGAGATATACTTAAATCTGAAACCGATTTTCAACCAAAATTTGGCCGATAGCTCACAATTCTAATATTTGCTTAAGTTCACTCAATTTTACTGAGACCAATTCCACTCTAAGAGCCATACGATGTAAAATGAATACATTTGCCTTACATTAAAAGTTCGCAAAGGACTTCTGCAATGCATTCTATTCTTACATAAAAGTTATATGTGGCACTTTAGCATTGTCCTTATATTCTTTAGTAGTAATAGGATTTCATCTACCATCTCGAAGATTAAGAAATTGAAGTTTTCATGTTCATTTCATAGAACTAGCTACGCTATGAACGAAGCCCATCACTAGAATTTCTTACAGAATGTTAATAGAAAGTTGCTATACGACTGTTAAGACTTTTCTTTGAATCATAATCAATTTAAGATACTTGTTAACACAATTATTATTAAGCATTAGTCTGTAAGCGAATATTTTTCCCTAGACAATAAATAAAAAATAATTCTACTCCTGTGCAAAATTTCAACTAAATCGGAGCAAAAAATTGGCCTCGTGCGTCATATGTGTGTAAATCGGCCGAAAGCTTTATAATGGCAGACCATATATAAATCCTGAACCGGATTTCTCAACCAAATTTGGCACGCGCATAAGCTACAAAAATTTTTTTGGCTTAATTCTAACCTCCCTGTGGCAAAATTTAAATTAAATCGGTAGTAAAAGATTGAGCACTAGTGTATATGACCACCATATATATGGGAGTATATCTAAATCTGAATCGATTTCAATTAAAATTTGGACAACACTTGGACGTTATACCTACTAATTTTACTCCTAGTGCAAAATTCAACCAAATTGGGGTAAAAACTCTGCCTTGGGACCGTATAGTCCATATCGGTCGCGACAAGATAATATGGGAAGCATATACCTAGAATCTGAACCGATTTCAAGTAAAATTTAGCACATTGACCTATGTACTAATTGTTCTTCTTGTGCAAAATTTAAGCAAATTAGGGTTAAACTCTGGTTCTGGCCATATGAAGCTATATCGGCGAAATATAATTAATATGGAGCTATATCTAATCTTGACACCGATTCTTCAAAAATCAAAAGGGATCTATTCTAGGGCAAAACACATACTTTAGTGCCAAAAGCGAAGTCGATTGAACCTAAACCTGCGACCTAGACTGTTAAATGACAAAATATGTGTTTCTACCGACAGACTGACATGGCTATATCGACTCAAGAGCTTTCCACCTGAACATATTGCAAAGACACCATACTGTTATCTCGCCTCCTTCCGGTGTGCAAAACAATGCACTAACTTATAATACCCTGTTCCAACAGTGTGGAGCAGGGTATAAAAATTTAAGTCCTAATATTTAGACAGTCTGTAACATATTAACGATATGTGTTCCAAACATGTTATACTAGTTTAGAACATATAGTATACATAATAGTATATATATCATATAATATATATATATATATATTATATATACTATATATTATATATATATATATATAATTATATTATAATTATATAATATATTATTATTATTATATATATATATATATATTGTATATATATATATATAGTAATATATATATTATACTAGTATTATACATATTATAATATACTATATATAAAATATACTATATATATAATATATTATATATATACTATATATATATAGAAGTAATTATATATAATATATATATATATATATATTATATAATATTAATATATATATATATATAATAATATAATCAAGTATATACGGCCGTAACGTTCGGCCCAGACCGAATCTTATGGATCCTCCTCCATGATAGCGTACAACTTCTACGAAAGGCTGTCATCGAACAATCGAACTACTTTGGTTTGTGGTATCTTAAATCTTTTCTAAATTGTGGGTTAGTGTCCATACGTGGTATATATAGACAAAAAAGGTAATGTAGTAGGTAAATCTACAAATAAATACGAACTCAAATATGGATTATTACACCTGCGGACGTTATGAGGCCATGAATTGAAATATGGGGTCGCTTTAACTGTGGGGCTTCTATTACAATTGATGAACCTTGATATGCCGACATCATTTTTGTGCTGATGGGATCGATTTATCTGAGAGGCTATATATACACTAGGTAACCGATATGAGGACCTACACCGAAAGAATTTCTCTTCGTTAATTATACGAGAATTCTTATCATTCAAAACTTATTCCTTCTGATATTCTTCATTAAAGATAGACGAAAATTTATTCATTTTCTCGTAATTTTACGATAAGAAGCATTTACGAATATACGAAACTTCTACGAAATATTCTTAACATTAACTTTTCTTCGTTAAAAAGTCCTACTTTAACGAAAACCTTCTACATTCTCAGAGAATTTTGTTGAAGCATTTTTACGATACTTTTAACGAAACCATTCTGCAGTTAAAATTTCTCATAAATAAAGTACGAAACAATCTTTTCTTTGAAAATAACCGAAGACAGTTTTCATTGAAGTATTGTAAAATTTCCGTTCGCGGCATTAAATTGTCTTTTATTGAATGTGCTTCGAGTGTATACCTTTATTCTATTTTTGTATGGAAAGAGTCTATGCTAAATTCTCGATGTGGGGTGAAGCGCTCTATGATAAAAGTGAGCAATTAAAACTAAAAAGTATCAAAAACTTACAGATGTAAAGTAGTGATTGTCATTTTTCACGAACTTGCAAATTACAACCAAATCACTTTCGACTATTAATTTTTTTTTCTAAAGTTCGAACATTTTTCAGAAAGAAGTACGAAATTTTTTCCATAAAGAGTATCGAAAAATTTTATAAAAAGTACGAAAAACATTTTCATAACAAAGAACGGAAATTGTTTCATTAAAAAGTACGAAGATTCTTTTCATACAAAAGTACAAAGGATTCATCATAAAAAGTACACGATTCTTCATAAAAAAAGTGCTACGAATATTTTTTCTTTACAACTACCGAAAATTTGGAAGAACTTTTCTTCGTAAAAACGTACGAAATATTTCTACTTTTAATGAAAGTTCTTCTTTGGTTGTAAACAATGACGAAAATTTCGTATTTTAACGAACATTTTTCTTCTTTTTTACGAAGAATCTTCTTCTCGGTGTACGTTTAGGCCATCTAGCACATGTACCAAATTCAACTGACTCGAGATTGACAATTTGCTCCTCAAGATGCTCCAAAAACCAAATCTGCCGGATCGCGTTTATATGGCGATATATATGATTATGGACTGAATATAGGACCACTTTGGTTGTTAAATATATATACTACCACCAGAGGTTACAAATTTGAACCAGATCGATGATATTTGCTTCTCCAAAAGCACCGGACGGTCAATTCTGGGTTCCGTTTAATATGGGTATATATAATTATTGGACTTGTAATGAACCAATTCCTGATGGTTTGTTGGATAACATATACTAAACAGCACGCTACCAAATTTCAACGAATCGGATGATTTTTGCTCTTCCAAGGGGCTCGGAGGTCAGATCTGGGGGATCCGTTTTATATGGGGCTATTATATAATTATGGGACCGATTCTTCGACCAATTGTTTGCCATGGTATTTGAAGGCACCATATTTACACACCGACGTATCCAAATTTCAACGGCACCTCTGGATACCCATGAATTTTGTCTTCAGAAGTTCCGGAGCAGGTTAAAATCGTGGGGACGGTGACACGATTTATATGGGGCCTAAATATAAATTATAGTTAAATATACACCCCATCTATGGTGGAAAGCGTATAAAAATATGGGAAATACCCTCGAAAGTAACGCAATTTTATGCCCAATCTGTACAAAAGGCATTCTATGATTCATCGAGGCGATCTACATACTCGTATCTCCGAACCACATGCGGACCACATGTTGAGATAATATCTTATAATTTTGGCTACTCCAGCAGCGGTGATTACTTCCAAGGATATTTGCCGTTCAAATCCTCGCCAATGCGGCGGGGTGTGTCAATTCGTGGGTCTGGCTCTATATCTACTTGTGCCCAATTCGGGGCGATATTTCCACAAGTCCGAGCATTCTATTCAAAATTCGACCCATCTCTGCTGAACAGTTTGCCATTCAGGTGTCAACAACTATATGGGAGCTCGTTTCATGCAAAACAGGACAAACCCTACAATCTTCCCTTCAAGAATCAACATCCTCTAAACTAATTAATGAACACAACGTCAAGGAAAGTCTAACAGTCCGGGCGTGGCCAACCATACTACCCCGCACCCCTCTGTAAGATCAAATTTTCTATACCAGTACATCACCATCCGTCAATGTGTTGGGTCCTATCATCATAAACGTCTCCTGTCCACAATATACTTTACCCATCTAAATATCACTCGATTGACAGAAATTGATAACTTTTACAAGAATCTATAACTTCAAAATTTAATGTTGGGGCGTAATGACTAGGGAACACAATTTTTAGTAAAACAAAAAATCAATGGAATACATTTAAATCTGAAGTCATAATTTTAGGAAACTCGCCAAAGTTTATTTATGATTTATCGCTCGTATATACTGTCATAGATATTTTTTTGGAAATTAAGAGTCATTTTTACAAACTTTATTCGGACTAGGATTGTGGCGATTTAACAAGGAAAACTGTTGGAATTATTGACCATTTTTTGTACGAAATCAGAAAAACATATATATGGGAGCATATTATTCGTTAAATTGAACCGAATGTCAACAAAATTTGGCACGCTAGCTACAATGCTAATTATTACTCCCTGTGCCAAAATTTCAACTAAATCGGATGTTAAAAATGGCTGTCTGTGGGTCATATGAGTGTAAATCGGACGAAAGCTATATATGGATATATATTCCAAAATCTGAGATCTGTGATTTGCTGATATTTGCACGCATACCCTACAATGCAGATTTACTCCCTGTGCAAATCTTCAACTAAATCGGCGCAGTTCAAAAATTAGGCCTCGTGTTCCATATGAGTTGTAAATCGGGCTAAAGCTAAATATGGGAGCTATATCTAAATCTAAACAATTTGGCTCGTATCTGCAAGCTTTTCGAGACTCAAAATATCTCGGATGTACGGATTTGAGGAAGATCGGTTGATATACCACGGCAAATTCTGAACCAGTCGGTGAAAAATATAGTATG
This sequence comes from Haematobia irritans, assembly GCA_003123925.1. Classification (NCBI taxonomy): domain Eukaryota; kingdom Metazoa; phylum Arthropoda; class Insecta; order Diptera; family Muscidae; genus Haematobia; species Haematobia irritans. The sequence continues at coordinate 17,221 of PGFW01060191.1, read as the reverse complement.
GCAGCTATATCTAATCTGAACCAATTTTTTCAAAATAGGACCGTCTTTACGCCGAACAGGGCTCTACTTTGCACACACCAAATAACAGACAGACAGACGACGGCAGATCTGACCGACAGATACGACACGCTAGATTCGGACCACAGATTTAATTCTAAGCGATCGCGTATCACAAAACGATGATGATCTCAGACTTTTCCTTATTGGCGTATACATAGCAAATGCACACAGCTTATTACACCCTTACCACTAGTAGTGTTGAAGGGTTAAAAACAGTATTTATTAACCGTGTTACTCCTACTTGTGTAGAGATTCGGGGTTGTTTTTGTAAACTTATCAATATCTCTTACTTTTGCTCTGCTATTGCTAATCGTCTATAACACTCAATTTCAAATTCAATTACTTATGTGGTTTTCCCAAATTTATTTGCACTACAACTGAAAAACTTTGAAAATTGTTTACAGTGATTATAACACAAGCTTATGTCTTTGGGGAATTCCCACATTGGAAAATCCATAACACAATTTTTCTTTATATACAGTTTGATTTCTTGCAATTGCTCCAAAGAATTGCAACAAAGAGGTCGTTAGGATTACATTTGTTTGGTGGAGCAGAAACATCTTGGCAAAAACCGAAAACAAAAGAAGATTGAAAAGCCGCAGCGGAATATTAAAAATGTCAATGTTTTATCTCTTCTATAACTCGATCCAATAAAATTTAGTTTAAACATTTGTCATAATTATGAGATTTCAATAAAGGCTTGGTTTCACACTGACAATTAGTTGAGCAGAGGTTTAGTAGCAGATATTTTTGATTAAGTATTGAGCACCAGTGTTGCCATTATTGGGGATTTTCCCCAAATTGGGGATAGAAATTTTTGTGTTGGGGAAAGAAATTTTTGTGTTGGGGAAAATTGTGTTCATCTTTATTCATACAGACTTAAAACATCGCTTCTCTAACTTATGTTCCAAACACATTTTGCAGGAAGCCCATATGTATATTCTTGGATATTGCCGAAACATTATGATGGTTATTTTATGAGAACATATTATACTTTTGGAATATCAAATGCTTGGAAGCATTTTCTCCCAAAGAAAACTGTGTTCTTACTGAAATTATAAACTATTTGTCACAACACACAAAAAAATAATTCTTTCCTCCCAACCGAAGTCTTAGACAAACAAATACCGTTTGTCATTTGCTTTTCGTTCTAAGGAATTTTGGAAGAAAAGTTTATATTACTTGTGATAAAAGTTGATTCTTTTATAGTATGTAAAAACAACTGAACAAATTTTCTTTTGTGGTCACATCTTTTTCACTTCCACGAGTTTTTCTTAGTTCTTAGGACCATTTTCTGCAATACAAACAATCTAGAAACAATTATTTGATTTTATAATTTTTTAAATTTCACGTTTCGCCTGGACGGAGAGTATGTAAGCAAACACCTTATCCACTGGGCTACGTTGCTGTTATTAGCATCAATAGACAATTATCGCTATAGCCATCAATTCACAAGCAACGTAAACAGTCAAGCAGTTATATTTATAATTGGGCTATATATTTCTAAATGGCACGAACTCTTAAAAGCGCTTCCAAAAAATGTCCTCCAAACGAATGTAATTATTTGCTTAAAGTAAGTAATATTCTTTTTATTTCATCTTTTTATATTTAAGCGTAAATTTTCTTGTTTCTTAAAACATCAACCCCCCGCATCCCAAATCCCTATGTAGGAAGTATAAAAAATATGGGAAATATAAGCGTAGAGCAATTTTGATGGCATTGTAGCAAAAGACGCAAATTTATGATTTTAGCGGGCGATACATATGTAATCAGAGATATGGGACAATTTTGAGTAATATTATAATTTTGCTACTCAGCAGCGGTGATTATTACAAGATATTGGTAAACTCTCCGCCAATAGTCGGTGTGTCATTGATGGTTGTGTTAATTAATTGTGGCCAATTCGGCGATATAAAAAAATAGAAATTCCACAAGTCGGAGCTTTATTTAAAATATCGACATTCCTGTGGAAAGTTTTGGCATTACAGGAGTGCAAACATATATATGAGAGTCTGTTATGCAAACGGACCAACGCTCAATCTTCCTTCAGAATCAAATCGCTTAAAAGTATTAATGAAACAGAGGAAAGTCTAAAGTCCGGCGGGGCGCAACTATTATACGCCTGCACCAAACTTGTAGATCAAATTTTCTATCACCAGTCATCACATCCGTCAACATGATGTTGGGTCTATAATAAAGGTTTGTATCCCAAATATTATAACATTTAAGATTATCCACTCGATTTGGACAGAATTGGATAGACTTTTACAAAATCTTATAGCTCAAGCATTAAGTTGCTAATGCACATAGGGTGAACCAATTTTAGTAAAAAAAAAAATATGGGAAACATATTTAACCCACACCTCTGAAGCAAATTTTACGAACTTCGCCAAAGTCTTATTTATGAATTTATGCGCTCGCAGTATATATCTACACTAGAATTTTTGGAAAATTACAGTCATTTTACAACTTCGCACTAAGGATACAGTGGCGATTTAACAAGGAAAATGTTGAAGTTCTGACCCATTTGCGAATCAGTAAAACTATATACCCCTCGGCAGCTATATCTACAATCGAACCGATGTCAACCAAATTTTGGCCAGCATAGCTATCAATGCTAAATTCCTCACTCCTGTTGCAAATTCACTAAATCCCGGAGTTAAAAATTGGCTTTCTGTGGGTCATATGACGTGTAAATCGGCACGAAAAGCTATATAATGGACGATATTATCCAACATTGAACCGATTTGCGATATTTGCACGCCATACATACAATTGCTAATTCTACTCCTGACTGCAAAATTTCAACTAAATCGGAGTTAAAAATTGGCTCCCTGTGTCGTCTATGAGTGAAAAGCAACATCGGGCAGACAACTAAATACATAGGGAGGCCTATATCGGTGAAATCTTGAACCGATTGTCCGCTGTTATGTTTGCAGTTTTTTCGAAGACTCAAAATATTCGGATGTACGGTATCTTGAGGAAGATCGGTTGATATACACGCGCCAATTAATCGACCGATGCGGTGAAAAAATTATGGCACTATATCTATCAATCTGAAGCGCGATTTTTTCCAAAAATAGGGGGACCGTGCCTTTGAGGGCCGAAACAGGAGCTTAGCTTTGCACACACAAATAGCAGACATGACAGACCACGACAGGCAGACTGACCGACAGACGGACATCGCTATATCCCGACTCAGATTTAATTCTACAGACGAGCCTAGCACTCACCCCTAAACATGGTCAGACTTTTCTTACTTGGCGTTAGCATACAAATGCAGCAAGCTTATTATACCCTGTACATCAGTCAGTCTGTAAGGTATAAACGAGTTTTATGTAACGGTTACCTCCTATGTGTAGCAGAGTCGGGGTTGTTTTTGCCACAACTAATCAAACTATCGTTTACTTTTGCTAGGAATTGCTAATCGTCTATATACATTCAACTTTCAATTCAATTCTGTATGCTGGTTTCCCAATTTATTTGCACTACAACTTGAAAAACTTTGAAAACTTTTTACAGTGATTTACTAACACAAGCTTATGTCTTTGGGGAATCCACATTGGAAAATCCATAACTACATATTTTTTTTTTCTTTATATACAGCTTTGATTTCTTAGCAATTGCTCGCAAAGAATTCTCACAAAAGGTCGCTTAGGCATTAGCACTTTGTTTGTGGAGCAGAACTCTTCGCAACAACCGAAAACAAAAGAAGATTGTAAAGCCGCAGCGGATATTAAAAATGTCAATGTTTCAATTCCTCCCTATCAATCTTCTGTTTTAATATTAAATGATTAATTCAGATACACTCGATCCAATACAATTTAGTTTCTATAAACATTTGTTCAACAATATGAGATTATGAAAAAAAAACTAACAAAAAACTTTGGTCCAGTCAGGGATCGAACCCCCACGACCTCTGGCCATGCAAGTCGGACTTAGCACCAACTGCTCCACGGTGCCAAACAAAATGTTTTGTTCTCTGTTAACCATAACCTTTGTTTTTTCGTTTAATGGATGGAAACATTATCTACTTGACATGACCATCAACAGCCGTACATCACGCTCAGCTGGTTAGGTGTGTTGCACCAAACTTGCATGGTCCGCGGCTTTTCCGATTCCCCGCTCCAGGCGAAAGGTATAACACACTATTTTAAAAAATTTATGCAAACTCGTATTACATTTCTTCGTACATCTCCGTTGGTGTTACACGGAAAAAGTGTTAAGAACATAAAAACTCGTCTATGTGAGGAACGATGTGAACGGAAAATACAATTAGCAAGAACAAATTCTGTTTTTTTTTTTTAAAAGTTAGTCTTTACAAATGAAAGTATGTTTTTAACATCCTGAAAGAAAAGGAATAAACGTTTATCACCACAAAATGCTAAACTTTTCTTCAAATAACTTCCTTACAGCGAAAAGCAAATGAGAATACAAACTTTGTTTGTCTATAAATCTCGTTTGGAGCAAAGAATTATCTTTTTTGCGTGTAGCCTACTTTAACAGAAACCTTTATTTGGCAGAAAAATATACGTCTTCCAGTTGGCTACCCATGGTCCAACCATGTCACGCCTAACAAAGTTTTGCTAAGCAATTTTATTTGGCGTGATAGAAAGTTGAAATTTCGAAGACATTCAAAAAAATACGCACTAATCATATACGCGCGTTTGGAGTTTTAAATTAAATTTTTCAATGGGTAATCAACAACCGCCCCAATCGCCAAAAATTGAGTGCAGCTGCCGCCGACTAAAAATGCGGCGGTTTCCGACAACCGACAATGACATTTCCTCAGCCCCTTATTCGATTATGCGAAACTAATATCTGTGTATATATTTCTGTTTATTAAAAAAAAACAAAAAGTGTACCTTGTGTGCTTAGCCGGAGTCGAACAACCGCTTCCACAAATTGGATAGCAATTCTACCAAGAGGGAGATTTTTTTTACTGTTGATAGCAATAGTTAGATCTTATGTTAGCCGCTTCAAAGTAAATTCCTCTCTAACTAAAGAGCAGTACATCTCATCAAATACCGGGCATCAACATTCTTTTAGAAATACAAATTTTGACAAAGTTTGTATAGAATACAACTTGTAACAACAATTTTTCTACAGAAAATAAAATTAAAAACAAATTCCATGAAATAACCAATTTTCCAGCAATCCTATAGAAATAAAATCCTGTGACAAAATGTCTATAGAATAAAACAATTTGCAAAATTTTCTATACGAAATCATCTTTTTGACAAAAATTTTCTATAAGACAATATATTCAAAAATTTTTACAAAAGTTACTATAAACCAATAAATTTTTCACAAATTTTCTATAGAATAAATTTTGACCCAAAATTTTATAGAAATACAATTTTTGACAAAATTTCTACAAAAACAAAATTTTACACAAATTTTAACACGAAAAAATTTCGACCAATTTTCTCTTTAAATCAAATGACCAATTTTGACAAATTTCCTATAGCACAATAAAATTCATGCAACCAAACATCGTTTTCCTATACGGAACTAAATTTTGAACCAAATTTTTTTTATAAGAAATCAGCAATTTTGCACAAAATTTTCCATAGCACCACGATAAATTTTGAACAATTTTCTATAACAATTCCACATTTCACCACACAACTTTCTCTAATTAAAAAAATCGACAAAACTTTTGCTATATGAAATAAATCTTTGACAAAAATTTTCCTACTACTAAAAATTTTGCAAAATTTTTATAGACAATACCAATTTTTTCACAGAATTTTCTAAAAAATCACCTCCACTTTTGACAAAAATTTCTATAGAAATTAAATCTCTTCACAAAAACCTTCTACAGACAAACACAAATTTTCGACAAAATTTTCTATAGACAAAAATGGTTTGACAAAATTTTCTATAGCAACTACACAGTTTTGACAAAAATTTCTCAGAAAAAAATTTGACAAGATTTTCTATAGAAATAAAATTTTTATACAGAATTCGATAAACAATCAAAAATTTTGACAAATTTCTATAGAAATATAAATTTCTTGACAAATTTTCTACATGAAACGAATTTTGACAAAATTTCTATAGAACAAATAACATACAATTTTGACAAAGATTTTCACAGAAATAAAATTCGAGCAAAATTTTCTATGGAAAATAAAATTGTGACAAATTGCCTATACAGATCAAAAATTGAGCAAAATTTTTCTATACGAAATAAAATTTCGACAAAATTTCTCTATACGAAATACGAATTCTTGACAAAATTCTTCCTTACACGAAACTTAACATATTTTACAAAATTTCCATAGAAAGAAATAACCAAAATCTATAAATACCGCACATTTTCACAAAAATTTCTATAGATAATAAATTTGACAAAATGTCTATAGATAATAAAATTGTCGACAAACCTCTATAGAAAAACAAATTTTACAAAATTTGTATAAGAAATAAAATTTTGAACCAAAACTCCTCCTATAGAAACATTTTCTAATACAGATTTTCCTATACACAATAAAATCGTTTGACCAAATTCCTTCTATAGAAATCCACAATTTGACAAATTTTTACAAGAAATCAAAAAGTTGACATATATTTTTCAATAAAACTACATTTTGCTCCAATTTTCTCATAGATAAATTTTGGCAAAATTTTCTTAAAACTAAAATTTTGACAAAATTTTCTATACGACAGTAAAAATCTTTTTTCCGAAAATTCTGCTAATAGACACATACAAATCCTGTCGACAACAACTGTCACTAGACCAATAAAAATGTTAACAAACACTCTCTTAGAACTAAAAATTGAACAAAACTTTCTATAAAATAAAATTTGACCAAATTTTCCTATAGACAATAAATTGAAAAAAATTTCACAGAAAATACAATTTGACAAAATTTCCTACAAGAATAAAATTAACATATTTCTTTAGTAAACATCACAATTTTGATAACAATTCCTCCTATAAACACAAAATTCTCTGACAAACTTTTCCTACAGAAACTAAACATTTCTGACCACGAATCCTATACGAAATAAATCCTTCTGACCCAAACTTTTCTATAAACCATACAAATTTGACAAATTCCTTCTACAGAAATCACAAATTTCGCAAAATTCTCCTACAGACAACCTAAAATCCCTGACAAAATCTCTCTAGCAGACACTAAAATTTGCACAAATGTCTAGCAGAAATAACAATATTTCTTGACATACTTCTTTAATACAATACCACTTCAACTTTTGATAAATCTTTCTCTTAAAACTAAAATTTTGACAAAATTTGTCTATAGCAAGTAAACATTCTTGACCAGAAATTTCTATAGAATAAACCATTTTTGCACTACAATTCTCATTCTACTACGCGAAA
>PGFW01060186.1:0-10606 GCA_003123925.1 Haematobia irritans | reverse complement strand
GAAGGTTTAAGCATGGAGTTAATTCCATAAATAACACAGACAAGATGATGACGTCCACAAGACAACTGAATTGGCTTTCTGGTACTTTTCTTTCTGAAAAATACCAGTAACATTTCTAAACAAAATATAATTATACCCCTTTTTAAAGGCGAATTGAGTGATTGGAACGGCAATTCTCGTTGTCCAAAGAGAACTGCGTGTATCGTAGGAACACTTGTAGAAACATACTGCATTGTTTACTTGTTACATTGGACGGTCAAACACCTTTATTGTCTATCATCTTCCTATGGAAGCACCAATCATTTTTTCAATAACAAGGGAATTTATCATTCTCTTCTTATTTCTCTCCCTCTCTCATCACACTGTAAATCAAATTTGATATGGTACTGATATACATTAAAGTAAACGGATTTTACAATGCTGTGAGTTTATGAGAAGAGGGATTTATTGAATAGTTTGGTAAAATATAATCCGCTAACATATATGTTATTTAGAAGAGAGCGATCATATGGATGACTTACGGAATACAACCAGAGAAGATGATAACAAGAAACTAGTTGAACATATCTTTTAGAGTTATCTGGTACTTTTTGTGTTATTTATCTGAAAGCTTGTATAAAATTCATACAAGAACAAATACAACGATTTTATTTGAAAATGCCATTAATTAATATTCACGAAATATTTCTTCAAACTATATTGATCATGGCAAAATGCCTGTGTAGAATTCCATTTCGGTTCCTTATAACAAAATTTTTCCATTAGCCTACTGTAGTCGTGCCACACTCTACAACAATGTGTTGGAATTTATACAGTCGTCCACTCGTACAAATAACTATACGGGGCTGCTGCCGCTGCGCTCGTTCTCATGTTAGTGATGAATGAAGAGTTATTTTATTTCGAATGGAACACCGAGCGAATGTTGGATTGGTTGGGTTTTTGGTTTTGTTTAGAAGACGCATTTGGAAATACCGCATACGAAATTACATCACAAGGAACCAAAATCCCTAAGGCCCACAGCTACAAAACGAAACGCTCAACCTGAGAAATATTTCCAAGTGAAAGTGAATTTATAGGAAATGTGAAATTTTTCTGCCCCGAATTATAGTGATTTTCACAAATAATGAAGAAATTTCTAGAGAGCGAGAAAAAAACAAACTAATTACTATGGAAAAAGCCACAAGAAAAATTCTCACTATTTCTAAAAAAAATCCCACAAAATAAAAACCACAAAATGAAATATTGAAATAAATCGGCAACGAAACCAAATTTTACAAGTGCATGAATAAGTTCACGCCAAACGAGAGAAAAATAGATAAAGAAATCGGTGATTAATAATGTTTAAAAAATAATCAAAATAAAAAACCACATAACAGATAATATGCAAAGCATGGATAACAGGCTATGAACGAACCAGAGTCATATTAGAACTGCTCCAAGGGAATTTCAAAAAAAAAAAATTACCTTATCTATTTCACTGCAAACAAGCACTATGAATTGAACCAAAAAAAAAAATGCCATATGATTTGGGCCATATAAATTGTTGTTGTGGTCGATTTGAATTTGGGTTGGTGAATTGTGTGATATCTCTTAAATTATGGATAACCACAAAAAAATGGGATGCATTTTGAAAAAGCAAAATTTTGAAAACAAAAAGTTTATGTATAGAAAAAATATATAAAAATTTAAAAAAAAAATGTTATTCATTTAGTTTCAAGGCCAAAATTGAAATTTGTATTTAAAAAAAAAAAAAGAGTTAAAAAGTTGAGATGATTTGATATCATAATTGCAACAGGAAATGACGTAAATACTCAACGAAACCAGAATGGAATTGCAAACAAAACATCAAAGACATTTTGCTAATTAATCAACATTGGATTATAATTTTAATTCTAAAAAAAAAAAAAATAAAAAAAAGTGCCATCATAAATATGTACATTTTATTATCTTATGCCAATCTGTGGTTTTGTTGTGTGTTTTTTTATTGATTATGTTGGTCCAGTGATTTAAGACATATGAGGTGACTAACTTTCAAAAAAACATTTTTCACCGAGCCGAATGGAATAGAATATGTGTCCATTACCACTAAGCCAAAATTCAAGTGAATTTTTTTAATGTGAGAAATATTTATAAATATGGAAATATGCTAAAATGTTTAAGGTTATAGGGAATTAGTGACCAGTGAGAGAATTACCACTTGGAAAGAAAATTCAATATCCACTAGATTTTCTAAACACCACAGTGGTCATACTAAGTCAAAATTTCAAAAAATTAAACAGGTAAAAAATTGAAGCAAAAAATAATCGGACCCACAATGAAAACTTATTACAATTTTCGCCAAACGAAATTTTTTTTAAGATACAACGAAATTATTTCATAAATGTAACGAAAAATTCAAAAATGCCTTACTTTAGTAAAAATAATGCATAATATTTAATTTGAGCCTTTACTATTTAAAAAACAAAAACAAATTGATTAAACAATATAAATATTAGTTCATTTTAATGCAATTTAACTGATTTGATTGGAGATCTCGTTTGCTCCAAAAAAGAAATTTAGCGAAGCGTATGCAGCTAATGAATGCTAATGTATACGCACTGTAGAAACTACAACAGCACCAGTTTAATTTTACATTCAGACTTTTTCTATATTGTTCTTGGACTAATTAATATTATCTCGTGTTTTCTCTGTTCTCTCAAACTGTACCTAATTTTAATGAATCTCCTTTAGAGAAGCACGGTAGAACTACAATATCACGTTAATTAACATTAGATCTCATATATTTTTCTTGGTGTAATTTTGCATTATATCTTTTTGTCTGTCTCTCAAACTGTAACCCCCATTTTCATGAATCTCGTTAGCAGCTACGTTAGCTAGAACTATCATACTATTTTACTTATACCCATATTAAACCTAGCATTTCATGTAGCTCCTTAGCTTAACTCCAGTTAGAAATGGAAATACTTTTCAGTTACACAAATTTCAAGCAGTTAATCTAACTCAATTGGAAATAACAAAATGACATATGTCGTTAAAGTCGTTCTAACGTACTAACACTCATGAAAATAGGTAGAATAACAGCAAATGCTTATTCGTAGAGATGTAACTTACTTCTGTTAACTGGCGGTAGTAAAAAGCCCTACGAAGCTACATAAAAATGACACCGTATATGAATTGTGAATTACCACTTAAAAAGAAAAGTCATTAATCCCTAGATTTCCTTAAGCCAATCTAATGTTCTAATTATGTAGGTGCTTGTCGAAAATTTCAGAAAATTAAGTCACATAAATAAAATAACGAAATTATTTCTCTAATGAAACGAGAATATTCATTAAATAGGCTGCTAATTCCCCTCCCTTCCGAGTAGTGTTGGAAAATGCTAATAGAAGTGCCAAATATCATATGATATTGCTTTCAATGGTGTGATTTGAACGGCAATTCTCGTTGTCCAAAGAGAAATTGCGTGAATCGTATGAGCACTGTAGAAAAATAACCACACTGTTAATTTTACATTAGCCGTCTAAACCTTTCTTGGGCTACATTTCTACCTTAAGAATCCCTACGGATTGACATCGAACTGTTCAATAACAGTTATGGGATTACATTTCTCTCTCTCTCTCTTCTCTCTCTCTCAAACTTTAAACCAAATTTCTATCAGTAGATATACCGTAAAATCGAGGGAAACTGAGTGAGTCGTATGAGCACTGTAGAAAAAATGTAGAGAAATTGCGTGAATCGTATGGGCACTAGGGGTATACGAAGCGAAATAAAAAAATTAAAAATCAAATTTGACGTCGGAGTCAAAAAACGACAATGCACAAATATAGCCCTGATCAACCACGAACAACGATATTGCGTTTCTTTTCATATAACGGACTTCAAATGACGACACTAGCACAATAAATTGTATTTCGGCAGGTCGTAGGGTCACGAAAAAAAGTTTTGGTGTTCTGAAATTGTCTTTCGATATGCTCAAAAAACTGGGCGGGTGACCGCATCAACTTTTTCTTCGCGGTCCTACTCTAATGAGCACTGTAGAAAAATAACAGGCACGTGAATTTTACATTAGCGTATTAGAATTTCCTACGCGCATTAACATCGAAGCCTGTTTAATAACAGTTATGGATTTACATTTTCTCTTTTCTCATTCTCAAAGCTGTAAACCGACATTATATCAGTGGAGGTTCTGAGCTGCCTCAAAAATGTCAAGCTTTACGAAGATATGTCAGTTGACAGAATGCAACATAGAGTAAAATGCAACCCGTTTAAATTCGTCCGAAATTATTTTTTCCCAATTCAAAGCAATACTTGGTTTTAAATGTCATTTATCATGGGTACGAATCGTTGGATCAAGCTAGAGCTTTTTCAGTGTACGATGTGGGTATAAAACCAGTTTGCCAGGATGATTTTGATTCTTCCCCCAAATCTTACAAAAAAACCCTAAAATTAGTCTAGGACTTTTTTCAAAAAACCCCCAAAAAAATTAAGAATGCTTAATTAAGTCAAAAGGCTGTCCCAAATTTCGTTAAAAATCCTGCATGATACACTGTTAAATTAAAAGTTAGATTTAATCACAAATATATATTACTGACATTTTTTTCTGAAGAACAAAATTCTTTGAAGTAAATAAAAATCAGTAGATAATATCATATATACCACTTTTTCAACAAATTCGGGTTTATTTGCTAAAATTCGTTTCTAGGAGATTAATTTTTCTATGGAAGTAGAATAATACAAATGATATCAATATAAGAGAGCAGACAAAACAATTTAATTCAATCTATAAATACTCTTCAAATCAAATTAATTAAAACAACGTCTGTATAAAGTATAAATATAGAAATAAAAAATAAAAGCAACAATTAAAGTTCAGGAATATATATATATAGTTATTCCGCGGCAAAATTAGGTGTGGAACATGAGTAACGTAGGAGAACCAATAATTTTAATGTTACAAATAACGATTTCTTAAATTTGCTGTATATAATTGCTATACAAATACTAAAAATGCCCTTCAACAGATGCGTTAAAACCAGAATGTCATGCTACTTGCTTGTAATTTAACAGAACGATGGGTTAATCTCTGTTTTTCAATCTGCCAGAATTTTTTTAATTCATTAGGCAAATTGTTATTTGTTGAGTATTGCTCCACTTAATAGGGTCTTGAAAATAATTTGTTACCCCATAATAAATAGTCTCCCCTGAAAAATCCACCCCCTAACCGTGGTAAAAACCCCTAGAATTCTGGGGGAAAACAACCCAACCTGGCGAAACACCGGTATAAAAAGTAATGTCCCCACATAGGAATACTATGGCGATATGTAATTCAAAATCTTTAAAGAAAATCTCAAATCGTAGAAATTTTACATTAGAAATGTGTATATATGTATTTGTAATTCATTGACAATAATGGAAAATCCCCTTGATTGACTTTTCAAAAAATTTTACATATTGACTGATAATTGATAATGTGTATTTTCCTAGAATTTCATACTCAATTCATTTACAGGTGTATTTATAAATATTAAATGAAAAATGGTGATTTGCTTGATGTTCCAATGTCTGTCCGTCACAAAGTTCAGAATGGCAAAGCAAGTGAAATAATCAACAAAGAAAAGGAAGAAACTAAAAAATTTAAGAAAAATCATTCGTCATCATGTCGCTGAAACGAGTCAATCACATGCCGTACAGACAGCTTGTATTTCTTCTTTGGTGGGGGCCATTCTACAGCTACTGCCGGCTTTTTCTGTTCTCATTTGATTACTGATTTAGACAAACGAAATGAGTCACTCGTGTACAAACTAAAATAAATCGTAATAGTCTCAGTGCTATTAGCCTCCACACTTGAAGTCAAGTTGTGTACATAAGGTCAGTGGTTAGCTAAGAAAATATCAAAATTTGGAAAACTGATCTCAAGGTTCAGGATAAGATGAATGTAAATCTACAAATTGACTTTCAATTTTATCTGCAACCCAATAATCACTGTATATTATGAATGTATGTGTTTAATATTTCAACATTTAACCGTTGCATGTTAGCCTCTTCATCTTCCTCTCTAAATCACAAGTAAACAAAATTGCCATTAAACAATACTCATTAACAACATCTCATATCTCAAAATTGTCTTGTAAAATGATATGCCCTCTACCAACAGAATAGCAGAAGGATTTTATTTCTCCAATACTGTCAAATGGCCAATCCATAAAGAAAACATTCTACATCGAAGAAGAAGAAAACCCCGCTAAAGCAAACAAACTTCAAAGATAAACAAATGAAATCAAAACACAAGTGTTTGCAGTTCTCTGCTTAGTTATATGAATTGTTTGTTTTTTGTTTTTATGATAGAGATTGCAATAGCGGTTAGGCAGGCAGAGAAAGAGACGTATATGCATGAGGCGGCGACCTATTCTAAACAAAGTACCGTAATAGTCATCAGTTTTTCTTTGTTTGAACTTTTTTCAGTCGCCGCCATCATCTCAAAGTACACACATGTGGGGCAAGAGAAAATAAAATTCTCAAACTTGGCAATAAAAGCTCATGGTAAATTTCTTTCATCTCCTCTATGTCTCTCGCTCACTCTCTCCATGGGAGACTATGCCGACGAATGTTTTTGTTTAAGTTTATGTTTATCTTTAGCTGTTGCTTTCGAATATCAAAACAAAATAGAATAAAAATATGTACTACATATTTTTATTCTATTCTATATATGAACGAACTGAACGGTATATAGAAAAAAGTTAAAAGACCTCAATATTTGACACACTTACAAATAGAATGGGAGAGTAAGTATGTGTGGTGTGGGGCAACAATAAAGAATGGGTTGTGTGAGTATCTGATGATTTGCAATTCGAAAGAACAACGACTTGTGAGGAAATCTATTATTCTCACACGAAAATGATCCATACACAGACACACACACATATATAGGGGTATATTCTCATTCAAAGTCCATAATATTCATCATTCGTTTGTAAACGATGAGCATTGTCCAGGGATGGGAAGTGTTGATGATTCGGAGTAAAGTTTTCAGATTATCAAGCGTTCTATATGTGACAAGGAAGAAACACGATTCCATCATTTTGCGATGAACCCGTTGGTAGTAAACACAACATTTGTTTGGAAAAATCATAGCGTCTGCATTTTCGAATGAGCAACAATGATGATAATAATGAGGAATAACTTTCCTTGATGGATCAGCAACATACATTATTGATCCTTTTGAAGGACAAAATCAAAAACGGTCGCTCCAAAGCGTTGTTATCACGGTTGCAACAGTTGGTAGAATTCTACCAAAAATGGTAGATTTTTTACTGTTTGGTAGAGTTCTTGATGTATTGGTAGATTTTGCAAAAAAATTCCTTTCCAACTGAGAGACATTTCAATTTTCTATAAAACTATAATTTTGATAAACATTTTCTATAGATATAAAGGGTGATTTGTTAAGAGCTTGATAATTTTTTTTAAAAAAAAACGCATAAAATTTGCAAAATCTCATCGGTTCTTTATTTGAAACGTTAGATTGGTCCATGACATTTACTTTTTGAGATAATTTCATTTAAATGTTGACCGCGGCTGCGTCTTAGTGGTCCATTCGGAAAGTCCAATTTGGGCAACTTTTCGAGCATTTCGGCCGGAATACCCGAATTTCTTCGGAAATGTTGTCTTCCAAAGCTGGAATAGTTGCTGGCTTATTTCTGTAGACTTTAGACTTGACGTAGCCCCACAAAAAATAGTCTAAAGGCGTCAAATCGCATGATCTTGGTGGCCAACTTACCGGTCCATTTCTTGGATGAATTGTTCTCCGAAGTTTTCCCTCAAAATGGCCATAGAATCGCGAGCTGTGTGGCATGTAGCGCCATCTTGTTGAAACCACATGTCAACCAAGTTCAGTTCTTCCATTTTTGGCAACAAAAAGTTTGTTAGCATCGAACGATAGCGATCGCCATTCACCGTAACGTTGCGTCCAACAGCATCTTTGAAAAAATACGGTCCAATGATTCCACCAGCGTACAAACCACACCAAACAGTGCATTTTTCGGGATGCATGGGCAGTTCTTGAACGGCTTCTGGTTGCTCTTCACTCCAAATGCGGCAATTTTGCTTATTTACGTAGCCATTCAACCAGAAATGAGCCTCATCGCTGAACAAAATTTGTCGATAAAAAAGCGGATTTTCTGCCAACTTTCTAGGGCCCATTCACTGAAAATTCGACGTTGTGGCTCGTTAGTAAGTCTATTCATGATGAAATGTCAAAGCATACTGAGCATCTTTCTCTTTGACACCATGTCTGAAATCCCACGTGATCTGTCAAATACTAATGCATAAAAATCCTAACCTCAAAAGAATCACCCTTTACAATTTTTACAATGTTTTTTATAGCAAAAATTTTCATTTCAAAATTTTCTTAAAAAAAATTGATAAAGTTTCTATAAATATAAACATTGACAAAATCTTCTAGAAATAAACTGTTGACAAAATTTTACATATAAATAATATTTGACAAAATTTTACATATAAATAATATTTTGACAAAATTTTACATATAAATAAAATTTTGACAAATTATACGTATAAATAAAATTTTGACAAAATTTTAATGTACCAGTACGGAATCTTAGACGTCATGACTATTTTTTTATATTCCTTTTCATAGGAGTAATTATGCTTCTTGCGATCCCATTTTGAGAGCTTTAAAAGACTTTATCAAATTGAATAATAACTTTAATTTGGATTTTTCAGTTTCTCTAAATAAATTTATTAATACTTTAGATTTAATTTATTTTTAAAATTGGTAGACTTAAGTAAATAAATAAATAAATATTATTTGTATGGAATATTTTGACAAAATTTTGTATTAAAATGAAATTTTGACAAAATTTTCTAAAGAAATAAAATTTTGACCATATTTTCTATTGAAATGACATTTTGACAAAATTTTCTAAAGAAATCAAATTTTGACATAATATTCTATAGATATAAAAATTTGACAAAATATTCTAATAGAAATAAAATTTTAATAAAATTTCCTATAGAAATAAAAATTTCACAAAATTTTCTATAGAAATGAAATTTTGACAAAATTTTCGATAGAAATACAATCGTGATAAAATTTTCGATAAAAATAAAATTTTGACAAAATTTTCAATAGAAATAAAATGTTGTCAATATATTCTATAGAAATAAAATTTCGACAATATTTTCTATAGAAATAACATTTTCAAAAAATTTTCTATAGAAATAAAATTTTGACAAAATTTTCTATAGAAATAAAATTTTCACAATTTTTTCTACAAAAAGAAACTTTTGACAAAATTTTCGATAGAAATTTTACTTTCTATAGGAAAATTTTGAAACTACGTTAATATAAATATAATAAATTAATAAATAAATATGAATCTAAAATTTTCTATAGAAATAAAAATTTTACAAAATTTTCTATAGAAATAAAATTTTGACAAAATTTTCTATAGAAATAAAATTTTGACAAAATTTTCTATAAGAAATAAAATTTTGACAACCATTTTTTATAGAAATATAAATTTTCTATAGAAATAAAGTTTTGACAATAATTTTGAAAAAATTTTATATAGAAATAAAATGTTTGACAATAATTTTCTATAGAAATAAAATGTTTGAACAAAATTTTCTAATAGAAATATAAATGTTGACAAAATTTTCATATAGAAATAAAGTTTTGGCAGATATTTGACAAAATTTTCTAAAAAATTAAAAATTGTGCCAATATTTTCTATAAAATATAATTTTGACAAAATTTTCTAAGAAATAAAATTTTGACAAATTTTTTCTATAGAAATACAAATTTTGACAACATTTTCATAGAAATAAATTTTGACAAAAATTTTCTATAGAAATAAAGTTTTGGCAAATTTGACAACAAATTCTTAATATAGAAAGAAATATTGTGACATTATTCTCTATAGTAATAAAAATCTTGACAAAATTTTCTATAGAAATAAAATGTTGACAAAAATTTTCTATAGAAATAAAATTTTGACAACATTTTCTATATAAGAATAAAAATTTTTACAAACATTTTTCTATAGAAATAAAATTTGAACAAAATTTCTATAGAAATAAAAGTTTGACAATATTTTGACAAAATTTTCTAAAGGAAATAAAAATTGTGCCAATATTTTCTATAAAAAAACAATTTTGAAAAAAATGCTTCTATTAGAAATAAAATTTGAACAAAATTTTCTTAACCGCAGCATAAAAAGCGCGCCAAAAAAGTAATGAAAAAATGTTGTTTTGGATCCGCGAAGGTGTTCGCTAAATTGAAGCAGGAATCGATGAATCTTAACATGGGCTTGTCATAAGGACGGAAGTCCTCTCCATTTCAACAGCCGTTGCACTGATTATGCCATCATTTCTTTAGGTTGATCCGAATTCAATGGCTCTTGAATGCAAATTAAAATTATTCTGTGAATATTTTGTCAAAATAAAATAATTTTTATAAATTTAATGATTCTAATGGATTCTAACGCCCTTTTTTTTGGTCGGAAACGTTTGACTCTCAAATATTTCAAAAATTCCACAATTTTTGTCATATTGAATTTAACATTTTTTCGACAAAATTTAAATGATT
>PGFW01060137.1:4128-15829 GCA_003123925.1 Haematobia irritans | reverse complement strand
TAATCTAGTTTGACAAAATTTTCTTATAGAAATAACAATCTTTGACAAAATTTTCTATAGAAATTGAAACCTGACAAAAATTTTCTATTAGAATTAAATTTGACAAAATTTTCTATTAAGAAATAAAAATTTTACAAAATTTTCTATAGAATAAAACCTTGACAAAATTCTTACAGAAATAAATTTTTTTTACAAAAATTTTTCTATAGAAATAAAATTTGACGAAACATTTCTATAGAAATAACTTTTTTTGACAAAACTTTCTATTAGAAATGAAAATTTTTAACAAAAACTTTCTTAATAATAAAATTTTGAACAAAATTTTCTTGGAAATAAAGTTTTGGTAGATTATTTTTTGGGCGATATGGACCAATTTTGATGCTATAAGTTACATCGGCTTATATATAACTAAGGACGATATGGGTACCAATTTTTTTACCATCGGGCTGTTTAGAGGCTATTATATTTGACAAATGTGACAATTTCTAACCGTTATCGCGACGACTTTTGCTCTCCAAGAGGTTCCGGACTGTCAAATCTGGGGGACGGTTTATTGGTAACTATATTATAATTATGGAGCCGATATGGACAATTTTTGCATGGTTATTAAGTAGACCATATACTAACACCTCGTACCAAATTTCAACCTTGGATTCGGATGATTTTGCTCTTCAGAGGGCTCGGGAGGGTCAATATCTGGGGAGTTCGGTTTATATGGGTGGCATTTTATATAATTATGGACCGATATGGACCGAATTTTTGCATGGTTATTAGAGGCCGTAAACTAACATTCAGTACCAAATTTCAACGCGGGATCGGATGAATTTTTGGCCCCTCCAAGAGGCTCCGCGGATTGCGCTCAAAATCTGGGCATCGCGTTTATATGGGGGGGGCTATATATAATTATGGAACGATATTGGACCAATTTTCTTGCATAGCGTTTTTAAAACCGTATTACTAAGAGCACGTTACTAAATTTCCAACAGGATTGGATGAATCTTTGGCTCCTCCAAGAGGCTCGGTGCGTCAAATCTGGTTTGGCCTGGATCGGTTTTATATGGGAGCTTATATATTTAATTATGGACCGTTTATGGCAATTTTTCATGGTTGTTAGAGTGCCGGTATACTAACATCAGGTACCAAATTCAACCGGATCGGATGATTTTTGTCCCTCCAAAAAGTCTCCGGAGGTCAAATTTCTGGGGATCGTTTATATGGGGGCTATATATAATTATGGACCGTATGGCACAATTTTTTGCATGGTCTAGTTTAGAGACATTATACTACATCAGCGTACCAAATTTCAATCGGGATCGGTATGAATTTTGTCCCATCCAAGAGGCTCTCGTTAGGTCAAAATCTGTGGGATCGTTATTGGGGGCCTTAATATAATTATGGGGACCGCATATGAACCAATTTTTGCATGGTTGTTAGAGACCGTATTACTAGAACACGTTACCAAAATTCAACCGGATCGGATGGAATTTTGCTGTCCGGGAGGCTCCCCAAGCCAAATTTGGGGATCGGTTTATCATGGGGGCTATACTGTAAACTGCGGGTCCGATATGTGCCCTTTCATACCATCTGACCTACATCAATAACAATCTTGTGCAAGTTTTTCAAGTCGATAGCTTGTTTTTCGTTCGGAAGTTACGTGATTTCCACAGACGGACGGGCAGCCGGACAGACGGTACGGACGGCTGACATGCTTAGTCGACTCAGAATATTCACCACGCACCCAGAATATATATACTTTATGGGAGTTTCTTTAGAGCAATATTTTCGATGGTTACAAAGCGGATATGACAAAGTTAATTAACCCCCACTCCTCATATGGTGGGGGGTATAATAAAAAGAAATTTAATTTGATTCTTTAAATAAACGATTTCACGATTTACACGCGTTTTCCCTTGGACCAAATTTTGCACCGTATCACCCTTTAATAATATCGAGCGATAAATCATAAATAAACATTGCGAAGTTTCCTAAAATTGCTTTCAAATTTAAATGCGTACCACATATTTGTTTACTAACTTGTGTTACACCATAGTGCATTAGCAGACTTGAGTCTAAAATTTTGTAGTCTAAAATTTTGTAGATTGTCTATAAATTCTGTCCAGATCTGAGTGATATTAATTGTATGTATTTTGGACAAACCTTTATATATAGCCCAACACATTTGAAGGATGTGATCATTGTATCGTAAAATTTTAGATCTTACAAAGTGCGTGCAGGGTATATATAGGTCGGCTCGCCGACTTTAGACTTTCCTTACTTGTTTATTACTAACATTGTGTTTCCACCATATCGCATTAGCGACTTAAATTTTGAGTCTATAGATTTTGTTAGAAGTTCTATCAAATTCTGGTCCAGATCGAGTGATATTTAAATGTATGTATTTGGGACAAACCTATATTATAGACCCCAAAACATTTTGACGGATGTGATATGGTATCGAAAATTAGTATCCTACAAAATGGTGCAGGTATATATTAGTCGGCCCCCGCCACGCTTTTAGGCTTTTCTGGTATTGTTTTTATCACATTGAATAAGGTAAACATTTTTCGACAAACTAAAGAAAATTTATCTAGACATAATATTTTGTTTTCACTTGTTAAAGAATACAGTGAAAACCTCTCAAAGCTTAGACACTCTGAAACCGGACACCCCAAACATTGGGCAGTATTGTATGGGATCGTTTGGTATATATTAACACAAAAAATTAACCTTCATAAGTGGACACCTCCCAAATGTGGGAGAAATTTAGGGCGCCGTTGAGTTGTCCACCTTTCGGAGTTTCACTTGTATTTTGTAGTTTGAAGAAAAAATTGAGAGTTCAGAATTTCAAGAATGTCTGTAGTAAAATTTACAAATTTAAATCAAATACATGAACTATTTTGTTAAAAGTACGAAATAGTAAATCTTTTTATGCTTCATCTGTGTATAATTTTGTCGCCGATTTTTAGTTCATTAAATTAGCGTAACGTAAAAAAATATTATACTAAAGTGGAACTCGCTTTCAACATAATAATAATTCCATGAACTGAAACAAAATTAAATTGGCTGTAAGTGAAAATATAGGGTTCAATTATTTTTATGGGAAACGATATTTGTTTGTCTAAAATTTCGTTTGGGAGGAAAAAATTTTCTTTAGCGTGCATATATCCGCAAGTGCTCACCACTTTATATAAACATTGCAAATTCATTTTACAGAATTATTATTAGTTATAGCAGATCTTTCTTCGCAATATTCGCAAATTCAAAACACTATCGTTACGTATCATTTTAATTTGAACTCAATTCTCTATGGTTTGGCTCTACGGAGCAATTTCTATTGGTTCAGCACCAATAAAAACGACAATACTTTTATTGCCTAATTTGCAATAATATTAGGAAAGTTTTCTTGCAAAACTTGTGTGTTCCTTCCATTTCACTCCAAACGGATTAACTTTAGCAAAAGATTTGCAAAGGGAGCGTACAATGTCTTTTTTTGTGTGTTTCTTTATTTCACATTTTGAAAGATATCCTTCCTTTAAACACCCCCACATTGGCATACGAATATCAACTGGGTGTGATATTGGAAGAAACAAAAAATGTTAAACCCTAAGTATGTGGCTTTAGACAAAACCAAAACTAAAAGGGATAAAACTTTACATTCGCACTCACCAATGCTCGAAAGTTTAGCAAATGTTCGTTCTGTTTAAAATATATACAAGGATCCATATGAATACACACACACACACACATACGCGCATCCATCCAAAAGGACATTATGTTGTAAAATTTTATGATTCTTTCTGGTTTGCTAAAAAGTCTATCGCCTTTTCTTGAAGAAGGGATACATCATGCAACGTTTAGTTAGGGTAAGATTAGTATGAAGGTAGATTTTTTGAATAGTAGTGAAATGTGTTGGTATCTTCTTAACAAAGGTGGTAAATAGGATACTTGAAGGTGTACAAACCCTACGGGAAATGGATCAACCTCAGGGCCGGTCCCTGATGTGTATGGCCCATACTCAGTTTTGATCAAAACGTCTGGAATTGGTCGGTCACTTTAACATGTGTTTGTCATTGATAGGGTAAATTTACATTTTAGAATACGACATGGACTCATTCCAAAGGATACATCCTGGAACAACTTAGTAGGACTACCCAATAGACATGTCCTCTTTCAAAAGTCTGGGTAAAATCTTAGCAACCTGTTCTATTTTTAGCATCCGAATCGCATCATAAAGGAAAAATTTTTGGTACCAGTCCTGTGATAGGTAATAGTTTCTAAACCAAAAAACCGCCATGATTAAATTAATCGACATTCCGAAATATAAAAGGCAACACACAAATGCCTTTTATATTTCGGAATTGGGCAACCTTAGTTTTGTAATCTGCCAATTGACAGCTTTATCGCAAAGCATGTCATTTTTAAGGTCATAGAGGGTTTGGTGAATTCAACCACTTACACTTGCGTGCAATTAACACTGAAAAAAAAAACACATTTAACCCACCAGAAAGAAAATTTTTGGTTATTTTAGAAAATTTAAAAATCGTAATCGTTCCATCGGTCTCCACTGTTTATGATATAGCCCCCAATATCAGACCGGATTCGGAAATCGAACCTGAATTTTGGCTTCTTGGGCGATAGAAATAAAATATTTTACTCAAATCTCGATAATTGCCTGAAACCATGAGATTTGCTCTGAAAAAAAGGGACATATAAATGAGGTGAATGTCTGAAAATGGTCCATATCGTCTCAAATGTTTATGGATATTTCGCCTTCATATAGACGCGATCTCCGGTGTGCTCTCTCTTAATATAATAAACGCGTCTTAGATAACCAGTAATTCTTCTATGCCGATGTATGAATTGCAAATCTCAAAGGTATTTTGGGAATCATAAAGAGGTTGTGCGAAAAAATGGTTCCCCGAAATCGGTACCTCAAGTTTTGATATACTTGCCCAACCAAATGATCAGAGACCAATAACAACTCCCGAATTTGGCAAGTTCCTATGTGGCACCAATGAAAAACCGTAGTTTTAAATATATCGCAAAAATTGACCTTGATAATTGGAAATTCGTGTAGAGTATTGAAAGTCGTACTGCTCACCTAAAATAAAAGAAAGTGTGAACCTGAAAATTGTGTGCTTTTTCGATGCGGTCCATGGTTGTGATATACGCCATAAGAGACCTGATTTCCCGATTCTTTGCCTTCTTGGGCTTCTAGAAACTATAATGTTTCTTATCCGATTTTCCTGAAATTGAAAATCTAGAGTTCTTTTGGGACCATAAAAGGGTGTGCCGAAAAAGAATAATGGTTGCGTTCAATAACACGGTCCTGTAAATTGATGTATTTTTTTTGGCGTTGTAAGGGCCCTCCAGATAATAGACGACGTGCATTATTCTTGAAAAAATTGTCACCCACGATTTTGCTTTTAGGGCTCTATACAACTATGATTTACGCAAAGATCCGATGTCTTTTGCCCTTGAACACTGGAAATCTAGAATGGTATCTTTGAAGGACCAATAAAATGTTTTGACCGAAAATGGGAGAGCATATCCGGCCATGTTTTGATATAGGCCCCCATAAGACCGATTTCCGGATTTTGCTTGTAGCGCCTTCTCAGAAACGTAGTATTTTTATCCATTTATTCCTGAAATTTGAAATCTAGAGGTATTTGGACCATAAAGAGGTGTGCCGAATAATGGTGCCCATCGGTCCAATGTTTTGGTTATAGCCCCATATACACCGAACTCTCCCGCTCTATTTCTTGGACTTCCTAGAATCTGTAGTTTTTCATACCGATTTGCTGGAAATTAGTAAATCTATAATAAAAAATTATAAAGTGTTTTTACGATTTATATCAACCCGATTGTCTCTAAAATTTGGTGTCAAAAGAAATATACTTTTGCTGTCTAATAATTAACGACGTTTCTCAAAAAGAATACACTTCAATTGCGAGGAGAAATAAGGACAGCGCCGGCACTGGATCAATCTATAATGTAAATAGGTTTGCTTCAAACTGACATATAGTAAAGTTCGAGATTTGGTTTAGCTCAGGTGGCGTTAATATTTTAAATATATAGAAATAGAATATTCTACATGTATTGTGAAGATTTAAATCAAGGCGGTAATTTCGAATATTATAACGAACATGTTTATCATTTTCTCTACCCAACTCTAAACAAAATTGGTTGCTCATAAATCCCAGAAATCTTAATCTGTCTTCAAGGTAGAATCGTTAAATTTGTCTTCGGGGAGCTGCTCGTGTGGAAGAAGATATTGTCATCAAAAACACCCCATACAATTCCTAATATATATAAGTAAGCTCACAACGACCAAGAGTATGTTTCAATAGTAAACTATTATACTTGATTTCATGGTAAGTGGGTATTTAATAATTCGGCGGCCGCGGCCGAATTTACTCCGCTGTAGAAGTACTTAATATCTGCTTTGTTTTTTTACTAAGCATTGTGTTCGCATACCGCGACTAGCATAGGCTACGACTTGGACTTTGAATCTATAGATTTTGTAGAAGCCAAATCGTCCATGAATTCTGAGTGATGTATTTTAATAATTGTATGTATTTGGGACAAATCTTTATATACTAGCTATCTCCTGATATTCAACATTTGATCGGTATGTGACAATTATGGTATCGAAAATTTAGATCTAACAAAGTGGTGCAGGGTATAATATATGTCGTGAGCCACCCTTAAGGGCGCCGACTTTAGACTCCTTTAACATGTTTTTTTTCTTTTTTTTGAAGCGATGCAAAACAAAAAATAAACACTGCTATTTAAAACAACAAATCACGGTAACGAAGAAAATGGTAGCAAAAAATTGTATTCACACTTTAAATGCTGGAGGGCGTTTAACTATATCCACTTGTGGAATTTTTTAGTAAAGAGAAATATAAAGCAACTCACTTACAATACTACCTACTTATAGATATCCATCACATATAACTTTCTGTTAATCTAGTAATGTAATAGAATCAAAATGAATTTTTGTCAAGGGTTGCTAAAGTAATATTTAAAACATTAACTGCTCACTAAAAAAAAATATATCTGTCATCTGAGTGATTTTTTGAAATGATAGCAACCGGCATATTTTTGTAATGCTATATCCAGCCAGAAGCTATATTAAAATTGAAACCTATTCTCAAAAATCATGTCGTATGTGTTGGAGTTTCGGTCCTGAAAGAATTTCAAGTTCAAAGCAGTCTTATTGTTTTTTTTTTTTTTTTTTTTGTTTTTAAATAAAAATAGTTTCCTTCCATATTCAATCTAATAAATTTAACCGGCTGAATATTTTTTTTTGTATTCAGCCTAGCCAATCCCACGAAAAGTTAAACACAAGACACAATTATTAAAACGACCTGCCTAACAAAACAAGGAAGAAACCTCCATCAGAAGAAAAAGGGAAAAATGCCTAAAATTGTAATCCAGCAAAATTACGATATATCTTTCCTTTGTAACCCTTAGATGCCGAAATTTCAAAACAAAAAATAAAAAAAATCAATGATTATTGAGTTCATTAGAATATTAACGCCCCATAGGTGAGCTCGAATCCTTCACCCTTGTATGTGTGTTACGCCAACGATGAGTTCATGATTTATTTACATAATATAACCCTATAAACCAAAATCACTCCCGAAGAGCCAAAAAAGCACCATTTAGTATTCTAAAAATAAGTAAACCTTTTTTTTTCTCTCGTGCGTGAAAATTAATATCAATAGACTAAATACAAAGGTAGGCATAAGCCAGAACAAAAAACACTTTCGCGAGATTTACATTAGCCTATTTCATAAAGAGAAGCCATGAATAGGAGAAAAATGAGAGTGAAATCAGAGATGAAAAGGGTTCATTCAAATCGCATAAATGCCAGTTAAGCATTTCTAAACAATAACAGGCGATACACAAACCTTGGATTTGGACCTGCAACAAAAAATTGAAATTGCGAAAATTGAGAAAAATAATACCATTTAAAAATCTAAAGCAGCAGTCATAACAAAACTGTGGTCCTGACGTTCAACCTCTCAATGAAAAAAAAAAAAAAACTCATAAAAGTAAAAACGGAAAACGAGATTTGAAAGTAAAAAACAAAGCCCGACTTTAATGAAATTGACTAGAGGACCACTTAAATATTGGCGAAAGTTCGGGAAACATAAAAAAACAGGGATAAAATACCATATCATAAATAAATAGGCCCTTTTTCCTTTGTGGGAAAACAAAACATCTTGAGAAGGGCAAAAGTTATAATTACGAGTATAGGACTTGCTGCGAGTATAGCACAGTCGCGCAAGTTAATAAGCCGTCACCAAACGACATACATCCGCATACCACAATGAGCATAAACGTGGCAGCTAACGAAATTAAAATCGAAGAATTTTTGATAGAAGATAAAATGGTGTCACATGCTCGCGACTACATTTATCAATATAACTGTTGTAACAGTGAACTGTATACGAACAGGAACAGACCATAAAATGCAGCCATAACTGGGTGGAGAGTGCTTATTATTCATGTCCAAAAAGGAAAATTAAAGTCAAAGTTAATATGGCCGATCTGAAATTCTAATATTTTTTTGAAATTCCAGGGTGCTGGTGAGTAAAATGATGTTAGGATGTTTTTGTTCTACCGAAAGTGTGCCAATACTGTAGAAAATTGACCATTCATGGCACCAATCTTGATAGAGTTACTTCTGAGAAAAATTTCCAGTATTTCGTATAAACGGTCATATGTAAATCCGAGCACGGCATTTTTATAGGCAACTTTACTAAGGGATAACAAGACATTCTCGGATAAATATGGAGGCAATAAAACCTAACACTATGTTGAAATAAGAACCAATACCCACGAAAATCATTATAAGCATAAAACATATACAAATTGAGTACATATACACTTAGTTGAACTATCTTCTTTTGTTTAATTAAATAACTTGAGCGATGTTAACTTTGAAATTATGAAAACAATTGTGTTGGATTCGGCATATTTTCCCTAAATCATTAAATATTATATTATTAATCTAGTTTAGTTAATTAAATGAACAAATCTCTAGAAATTCACTTTGTTCTCTGCCATTGATAAGAATTTATACGCTATAAGAGATTCTTAAACATGTAAATCTAACTGAAACGCCTTGAACATGACGTGCGGGATGCAAAATTTATTCCATCAACAACATTGGATGGAAAACTTTGATTTTACATAAAAACCTACGCGCTAATGTCGAAATATCTTGTCATTGAACATAATACAGTATCAAAGTTAATCGTAAAATATTGTTGATATGAAAATGACTCGATAGCACCAAATTGGTTTAACAGATATATCAAATCGCAAAAATAATCACGTACGAAACATTCTTGAAGTGTTAGCTTACAAACTTGTGGTATAGTCGATTATAAAAAACAACCCATCACTTATGAATGAGGCGAGTTAAAATACTTGTCTCGACGTGCTGTATACTTCGACAAAATAGCGGAAAATTATATTATAAAACTAATTAAATTAGTTTTGATTTAAAATACTCTCTAATAAAAACCACTCTCTGGAAACGCAGTTAGAAAGACGAATCACAGACTCACTAAATTGAAAACGGAGAAAAGCGATTCCGAATAACAGAACTTGCTTAACTCTGAGATTGATCTTGTAATTTAGGCATGTAATGAAAGTAAAATATAATTGGGGACTCTATAGAGAGAGCAAAGAGTCAAACGCTGAAATTCACTATTTCTGGTTCAAAAACGTTAATACGAATATGCCATCTTATAGGAAGCTATACTCGCGAAATAAAGCCAAACTTTTGACGCATTATTCAAGAAGGCGAGAATAACAACGTCTTGGAACATTCAGATTATTTAATTCTAAGAAAGACGGGATTCTTACTTTTAGGCAGAAAAGGCTTATGAACATCAAGCAACTTAATTAGAAAAACATGATAAAAGCGCAGAATTTTTTACGAGTACAACTTTAATAAATATATTCGAAAGAAAGTTGACACTAATGTTGATCCTAAAAATTCTTTAGATTCGGGTTGGTGGCTTATTTGAAAAGTGTCCACTTCATACAAAAAGATATTGATTCAGCAAATTGCTTGCAAGTGCAAGTAGACTGAGTTTTTTAGGAAAATCTCTTAGTAATAAATAATTTTGAATTATAGAAATTGTATCTGTTACAAACTTTTTCAGACTGAAAAGAGAGCAATAATATTAGATGAGTCAGCAAGCTTGACGCATGCCATCTAATTGTTACAAGAGACAAAGATTTTTTTGGCCAATTTTTAATGGTCTTTATTTAGGCTAGCACCTCCCCGCCCCCCCCCCTAGCTTAAAAGTTGTCAATTCGCCAAAGACCATGAAAATAAACTTATAAACAAGCAACTAAAAGTCAAAGTTGTCTCACTACAACATATTCCCAATCGAAAGAAACAAATTGAAGGAGTTGTAATCAACAAGGCACAACTTTTAAAAGGCACATCAAAAACATTAAATGTAAATAATCACAATAGAGAGTTAGTTAATATTTTTAAACTCCTACAGAAAATTAAAACATCCAGGAAGTTTTTTTAATTTCAAATTTTTTGCTGTAAATGACTCTCCGTTTTTTTTCTAATTTGTATGGGTATTTTTTCCTGTTCTTAATAGTCCCATTAATAAACTGTAAAAAATGAGTTAGAAATTAGTAAAAAAATAAGGCCAATATTAATTATAGGTTAAGAGACTTGTGTCTCTGAACAAAATAAGTATGTTTCGCGAATACTAGGAAAAATCGGATAATTTTTTGAAAAATATTCGATGGTAAAAGTTTCAGACCTATCGTAAAAGTTGCTAAAAAAATCGCTAAAAGTTGCCAAAATCAACCGTAATTAATAAAGTGTTTGGGGAACGCTTGTCGAAGCCAGGAAGTCTGGATCGGGGGAAATCGAAAACCGGAAGCCGCTGAAACGACAAAAATAGAGTTGTCGGTAGTTTTCAAGCGAAAACCCTAACCTCTTTGCCTCGACGAATGCCGCAAATAAGCTGGGTGTATCGTCTACAACCGTCCATCGAGCCAAAAAAACGAGCGACTATCGACTTACAAGAAGGTAGTGACTCCAAATCGCGATGATAAACAAAATACGACGGCCAAAGCGCGATCCCGAGAGGCTGTACACGACGATGCTTGACGAAGTTTGACTGCGTGGTAATGGACGACCGAAACCTACGTCAAAGCCGACTACAAGCAGCTTCCGGGACAGAGTTTTATACGGGCAAAAGGAAGGGAAAGGTAGCAGATATTTCAAGGCACATAAATACTGTCAAAGTTCGCAAAGAAATATCTGGTTTGGCAAGCCATCTGTACCTGTGGCTTGAAAAGCAGCATTTTCATAGCTTCCGGGACTGTCAACTAAGAAATTTACGTGAAAGAGTGTTTGAATAAACGTCTGCTGCCTTTCCTGAAGAAACACGGTTGTTCCGTACTGTTTTGGCCGAATTTGGCATTCTTGCCATTACGGTAAAAAGGCCATGAGTGGTACGCGCCAACAACGTGGCAGGTTAACTTCGCCGCAGATTTATTCCTCACTTGTGTTTTCGCCTTAATTATAGTGTCATTCCAAAGTATTTATTAATTCCAACACTATTTTGGAGGGTACAGGAACCAAATTTATTACAGTGTCCTCATATGTGGCAATCAAATTTCGAGAATGTTGCACCTTCCT
>PGFW01060120.1:0-23920 GCA_003123925.1 Haematobia irritans | reverse complement strand
AATAGAGAAGAGATGGTGGCAAAAATTTACTGTGGTTTAAGTCACCGTTCAATGAATGTGTGATGGGGGGTTATTGGTTATGTTTGATGTGGGATTGACAACAAGTGTACATTTGTATGTGTACGTAGGTTCGAATGTTGCTCAAAATATTGTCTGAGCTTGAATTGCAATTTAGATATATAACTGTAATCAAGTATATGTAATTATATATGTTTCCATCTGTGACAAAGTAGCACGCGTTAAACCCTAGATTATGCAACTATGTAATTTTACAACCAATTTGGTGACGATCTGTAAGGAAATATTTAGAACCTCACGATTCTAAAATATCACGTATATCTTGTTACCAATATATACAAGAGAACGATAAGCATGTCCTTCTTCCACAAACGCACATTTCCATGCACCAACAGCGATAAGCAATCCAAAACACCGACTTTGGTCACTCAGACAATACTTCAAAACGCCAGAAACTCAAACAATCGCACAAACTTCTCACAGCATACGCTCTGTCACGGTGTCGGCCATGTGAAAAAGCGAGGGTTTTTCGCTTTATTTTTCCCTATTAATTCAACGATACATGATCTAAATTTTTGGTTGACTCCAAAATTTAGATTGCCGTGAATAAGAAACACCAAATATAGCGGTTCTTTTTAAATCCACGCTCTCTTTATTTATTTGCGTTGGCTGCGTTTCGCCAACTTACAAAATAACCAAATTTCTTTACGCGTTGAGATCTATGTGATCTTTCTGTCTAAAAGACTTTGCTTCAGGCACTGACATTTAAGGTCTGGTAGATACCAATAGTAAGAAAAAGAGTACGAAATATCTTCAGATATACTGCTACACTTTCACATAACATCATTGAATTTGCAAATAATAAAGAAATAGTAGCTTAAGCGTGAACATAACGCTATAAGTTAAATGGCTTACGCTAAAAATAACAAAAAGAATTCAAATGATAATTCAAATGATTAGAAAAAATAGATTATTTCAAAATAATAATAAAATTAAAAATAATTTAAAATTAAACTACTTTCAGTTGCGTTGTTTAGACTTGCCAAAAGGTAGGTTTTAAGATACCGTTGCCATCGCTAAGCGTTACGCAATCATTAATTAATTCATTTGTGATTGGTGCAATGTTTAGAAAAATTTTACGCAATCGCATGAGTGGAGGGTACATAAGCTTCGCCTGGCCGAAGCTTAACGTGCCTGTATATACTTGTTTTTTTTAATTTTATTTCTATAGTGAAAATTTTGTCAAATATTTTATTTCTTAGAACGATTTTTTCCAAATTTATTTCTATAGAATTTTTTTTGCCAATTTTACTTTCTATGAAAATGTTTGTCAAAATTAATTTTAGGTTGTGTCAAAATTTTATTTTCTATATAGAAACTTTAAATTTAATTATATACGTAGTTAAATCTGACTTTTTGTATGTTAATCGTATACCACGTTAGGACTATGTGTAATATATTACGGGGGTTAGAAGTTTTAGAGGATACCTTGATCCATCGCAAAGGTACCCGCAACCCAAGTAATTCGATTGTGGATGACAGTCTTACAGTAGAGAGTTTCTCACGCAGATTCATGGGTGTGGTCAGTAAGCTAACGCCTGGCTGGCCTGCGAACTAACTGGTCGTAAAAAATACTTATTATTAATTTTTTTTATATTATATATTATATTTTATATTCATATTTAAATTTTTTCAATTAAAGTTTTTACAATGAAACTTCGAAATGTCGTGTTAATGAAAAATTTTAGCTAATGAACTGGGTTGTGTCCGCGAGCCAATTTATATGAGCGCTTGAAATAGACGTTAGTCATATTGAACGCAAAGGATGACGATAACTAGTAAAAAAATATAAAGGATGACTTTTCCCAGGGTTAATCAATGAATCTTTACAACAAACAAACGTTTGTGCTTCTTATCGACAATTTATGTTCATCGAAAGAAGCTCAATTGTCATTTTTTAGTAAAGGATCAAAAGATGAGATCGTAATGTAACTGATGATATGGTGAGCTCTACCGTGAGATGATATTTCTACTTGTTTTTGCCCAAAATCTTTAGAGCTGAGACCTTTCATGGGCAGATGGTGTTCACAATATAGTAGTCACATGCCAGCACAACACGAGTAACAGGATTTATTGATAGGCGAGTTTTTTTTTTCATGTTCGTGACCCGTCAATGGCCACCTACTTTCGGGCGACTCAGCGCCTTCGAGATTATATTTTGTGGACATTGAACCTCTGTCGCGGTCAACATTTGCAATGAAACGTAATCTTCAAAAATAAAGACTTTTATGCATTTTCGTGAAATTTTATGTGTTTTCCTATAGCCCCCACAAATATGTTCCTGATTGTCCATCATCATTCATGTAAAAGACATGAACGACTTTTTAAACTGTGAAAAAGGGAAGTAAATAAAAGAATCGCAATACACGACATATATAGTGCAACTTTTGAGTATCCGAAATTCGATATCAGAGTAACAATGAATTACAAATATACACTCATCAAGCGTTTTGGAGAAATTTATTGAAATTTCTGAGGTAAAGTGGAATTCATATGAAAATGTCACTTATCCACAGACTTGTCGTTCTTTGCTCTCGAGATATCACCTGTTAGGTTGATAAACACCACATCTGGACTAGGAAAAAATGAATTGGTCACAATTTTAAAGAGAAGAACGAAAAGAAACAAACAATTGATTGACTGTTTGGGAGGCAATAAATTACAGGATTGAAAGAAACTTTAACTAGAGCTCGTTTACTTCAATGGGCATAAAAAACATTCCTTTGCTTAACAAAGCAGTTTTAGGCAAAACCGAAACAACAAAATTCAAATGCGCTCAAAAGAAAATAACCGATTACAACTCTAACATCCATGTCACATGGAAGCAATCAAATGTTGAGTACTTCAACAATCGTGTACTAAAAGTTTTCAAGTATATGTAGGAACCGAAAGACAGTCATGGAATTTGATATACAAAATAAACTTATTAAGAAACGGTATTAAATATGGTCGTAGGCTAAATGCTATCAATTGATGGAATGTGACATTGTATAGGCTCAGATCGGATGCGGATTACAGAAATTAAATGTAAAGTGATGATGGTTTTGGGTCTGAAAAATAGCAGTAGCTATAGAGTAATATATCCTGGTGTACATTAAAGTTTTTATTGAAATTAGTATCCTAAATCAGATGACAAGAAATAAGTGATCTAAATAGTCTCAATTACTAGGCTAAAACTTCCGAGTATTCAACCTATCTTTTCTCTAACATGCCAGCCAACCGTTTGCTGTGGGTGAGCCTAACGTTAATTAATTTCAGTTTGATGGAGTGTCAGTACTTAACACAAAACAATCTAAACCACAAAAAGTTAATTAAGTAAAAACACAAATGAGAACCTATAATAACAACTAAATTTTTATAAGCCCTCCAACAAGCAGGATGGTAATATAACTCGTCATTCCATTTGGTTAAACACATCGAAAATTTGGTCTCAGATCCCGGTGTCGTGACGATTCTGAGTCTCATCCTAGCGATGGCCGTCTTCCGTCCTGTGTAAATCACACTATACTTCCGAACGAAACTAAGTTGATCCGACTGACACTGTGGCACAAGTGGCTGATAAAGTCCCCGGCTAACCAACAAAGGAAAAACACATTGTTTTTTTGTGTCAAAATTCGTTTTAAATTATTCACATAGTTCCCTCAAGAGCGATACAATATATGATTATAACGAACCTTCCAATTTTTGATATGCCATTTTTGGTAAGTACCCTTCGGTTGTGCCGCTAAATATAGGCCTCAGATTGTCGGCAATCACCCTCTTCATTGCAGCGCAAAGTTTTTTCCTGCGA
This sequence comes from Haematobia irritans, assembly GCA_003123925.1. Lineage (NCBI taxonomy): Eukaryota > Metazoa > Arthropoda > Insecta > Diptera > Muscidae > Haematobia > Haematobia irritans. The sequence continues at coordinate 20,052 of PGFW01060120.1, read as the reverse complement.
GCATCCTTTGTGGGTCTGAGAACGAAGAAAAAAATTCGTATGGGGGCAGAATCTGGAAGAATGACGGTGGGTGGGAAGCAAATTCGAAGCCGCAATTCATGAATTTTTTGCTATGCGGTCTCAATGACTTGTGGCAGCGGTGCGTTTCTTGTGGAACAACAACTTTCTTCTTCTTCATATGGGAGCCGTTTTGCCGCGATTTTTCTTGACCTTCTCAAATGCTCAATAATGGGATATAATAGTCATGTTGAAGGTTTTTCCCTTTCAAAAGTAATTCGATACATCAATTATTCCATGTCGCATACGACAAGAAAACTCAGAGGCCATTTTCTTTGCCAAGCGACTTTTGTGTCTTTCCACGCTTCGGATTAGCGGTTCAACCGGTCGTACCACTCAGCCGACTGTCGGATTGGAACTCAGGAGTCGTGAAGTGATTGGAGCCATGTTTTCATGCCATTGTCAACATATTCGGACGGAAAAACTTCGGGTGCATTACGAGTTAACAGCTGCAAACCCCGCTCAGAATCATCAACACGCTTGTTGTTTTTGGGTCAAATGTGAGCTCGCGCGGCACCCCATTTGCACAGAGCTCCGCATATCCAAGATATTGATGAATGATATGACCAACACGTTCCTTTGATAATCTTTAAGGCCTCTGGCAATCTTCGATCAACTTCATTTTTACGGTCATTCAAATAATTTGTGGAATTTTTTTATGTTTTCGTCGGTAACCACCGTCTTTTCGGCGTCCCACTTGGCGTTCACGACGTCCTCGCAGTGCTCAATTTCACCTACGCTTGAATTTGCTGACCAATTGCGATTGATTTGTTTGGATTTTCCCTTCGGCAGGAAGTCCGGAAAACATCATTTATCAAGCCAAGGTTTTTTGCTTCCACCGTTATCAAAAACACGAAAATTACTGTTCTTTTCCATTTTTTCACAAATAACAAAAAGTTGCTTCAGCAAAAGATACCGGCTCTATCTCATGCAAACTAATGTGACTTTATTAAGACGTCAAATTTTGACACGAATCATGAAGGTTTGGTACTATGTAATAAAAATAATATGCATTAATACTAGCGACGCCAAATCTATGTGTCAGACCGGCCACCTTATCATCCAACCTGTTATATAAAAACTGACCAAATAACTAAAGAGGCATTACATACATCTGTTAGAAAAATATGTTTTTCTATATTCCGATATAAAACAAAATGTGTTTCGGGCAACAAATTTTTAAACAAATATAATTTAAGTGGCAAACATGTAATGTTCTCAAACTAACAACTATGTTTGGGACATCTATGTTAATATATGTTATAATATATATATGTTTGGGGCATGAATGTTTCTAAGAAAATCATTATGTGTGGAATGCAAAACTATATAGTAAAATTTACTAAATTTCGACGTGAACATACAATATGTTGTGATATTTTATTCAAAAGCGGACAGAGAGAGTGGTAGAGAAAGAAATAAAGATGAGAAGACCGGTAGAAAGTTGACGAAAGATACAACAGAAACAGCAGCGAAAGTAAATCAAAAAAGTAGAACAAATTTCTGTGAAACCGCTTGTGATGTTGTTTTGGAAAAGATACTGTTTATGGATAAGGCCAAAAATTTGATATGCTTAATTAAATATTATTTAATTTGAAATAATAGGAGATAGACATTCGGAACCAAGAGAGTAGACATTTGAAAAACAAACAGCATATGTTTTCGCCTTGAGAGCAACATATTATGTATGTGTTGACATGTGTTTTGTTTATAATTTTGGCATTATGGGCACAATTTTTTTCTTGGTTCGTTAAAAGGAATCAGGGGTCTTAATAAAAATAACGAAAGGGCACTATACTCTTTTTAGAGTTGGGAGAGTAAAATGAAATAAGGAGGAAATAGTGAAAAATTACACAGTAAAATGTATAAAAACAAAGTTTAGTTCCTCTTTATTAATAAGTAGTCCACGAGGAGTTGACGGACACCTTCAAATATAAAAGTGACTATAAATTTTTAATAACCCACATTTCGAAGTTTTATTATAAATATTTAATGTAGAATAAATATAAATGTGTAAATTAAAAAAAAAAATGTTTCGGGTCGGAGCAGGGATTGAACCCACGACCCTTTGCATGCAAGGCAGACATGCTAACCACTGCTCCACGTGGCAAACAAATGTATGTTTCTGTTAAATAACGTTTATGTTTTGCAGTGGGCTCGTGGGCGCTGCAAAACTTATGCTATATAAAAATGTAACTTATAAACGGATATTTATCTGCTGGTGACTATAACAGCTACGTAGCCCAGTGGATAGTGTGTTGGCTTACAAACTGTATGGTCCTCGGTTCGATTCTCCGTGCAGGCGAAAGGTAAAATTTAAAAAAAAATATAAAAGTGAATAATTTCTTCAACATTATTTGTATTACAGAAAAAGGTTCCAATAACTAAAATATTTCGTGGAAGTGAAAATTACGAGTATGTTAGGGAATGAGCACAATCGTCTTTGCGAAAAATTCTTCCAAGCATATAATATTTTTGGTCTCAAAAATGTTTCCAAACATATAATATGTTCACATAAAACAAACATATTAATGTTTCGGCAGTATCCAATAATATATGTGCTTCCTGCAAAATATGTTTGGAACATTATGTTAAAGAAGCGATTTTTTCTGAGGGTGTTGGTATTTATTTTGCCTTTATTTATCTATCATGGACTAACATACAATTTAGAAGTTAGTGATAAGGACGTTTAATATACCTTGCCATCGTAATGTGTTACCAACAACCCAAGTTATTCGATTGTGAGTGACAATCTTTAGTAGAACTTTGCGTAATTCCATGGTGATGGGTACATAAGATTCGGTCTGGCCGAACATACGGCCGTACATACTTGTTTATCTCTCTGTTCTTATTTTTTTTTTAATAATTCATATCTAAATTCATTTAAATATTTAATGTTCTTCTAATTTTTACAAGTTTTTACGATTATTATTGTAATTTATAAGATATAAAATCCTGTTGTCCTAAACAGCTCAAATATATAAAATAAATAATAAAAACATTTTACTAGAATGCTACAGCTTTATCAACGGCTAATTCGAATTTAGAAGGATTAACTGGACTAGACGGTTATAACATAGAACCTGGACTACATAAGAAACGGATAGTTATGGACTATTGCAGAACATGTTCAGTGCAGCGGATTAAAATACAGCGCTCACTAAGATAGATTTTGCGACTTCGCGGATATTGCTCTTTCCAGCATAAGCTAACTTGGGGCTTGTTGGCGCACGCCAGCCGATTGCCAGCTACATTCTATAACCGAAGTTGTCTATCATCATGAGGAGCATCATCATCATTAAACTTCAATTAGTACCTGACTTTAGATTCTTAACACACACGAGTTTTTAAGATTCAACACCATCTGTATAGTTTATTGATTCCTTTTTGATTGACAAATGGTATAAATTAGGAAACACAGTTGTTGTTAAACTCTCTTTCCACTTTAAAACACTACCTCTTTACCGAGACGGTAGTGTATTACTTAACCAGCATTCACACGTATAACCCAAACGTTATGTGCATCTAAAAGCTAAATAAATTTCCCTTTTCTCTATAAAAAAGGCGAGAAAATTCCTGAAGCAAAACAACAAATGTTTCAAAGTTGACCATTCAATTATTCTTTGTTTGTGGATAAAGGCCTAAGTCAAGGCTCAAATTTAAGGAACTGGCTTGTGTTTGTCTTTTGTATGCTAGATGGTGCAGAAAATAGGACAAACAAAAACTTATAATGGATCATATGATATATTCCTCTATGCTTGAAATACAACTAAAAGGGATTTCCAAAAAAAAAGTTTGCTTTTATAATTTCCATTTCATGTTTTCACCCAATTTATGGGGGGAAAATATCAAAAGAAAAGCATCTATAACGATACCAAGTTCACATGTGGATGAGCATTGGAACTTGGAAAAGTTAAATCACTTTTTGTAAAGGATACAGAAAATTTGCGTTTGATTGTATTCAATTTATGGAGATATATTTGAAAATCTCCTCGCTATAAATGCAGTTTGGAGTTGGCTGGTTCGAACTTATGTCTTATAGAAAAATCAGGACGGTACGTTTTTTGGTCTCGTCGCGTAGTAATAGTAGGAAAATAAAAAACGAGATCAAACTCGGAGTAGGAATGAAAATTTACTATTTACCGCTAAATGTCGGCGAAACTAAGCATCAAAGTCCATTTAGGAAATCAGTTCGGAGTGTTCTCGAATGTGTTCACATTGATCGCATATGACCCTCAAGATGTGTCGATGCGGGATTTGGGCTCTATTTCCATGGAAAGCACTGTCTCCAAATTACTTCAGGTGTGCAAAGTGCCACACGAATCTGATTGCATAGATTTGTTAGAAGCCATTGTTGTTCTATACAACATAAAGGGGGGTACCTCTTCTTTAAGTCAATCTTTTTTCTTTTTTTTGGAATCTTACAATGGCTTGGACCTACAAAGGGGTGAAGGTAATGAGTAGTAGTATAGTTTGTGGTTTTTGTTTTAATTTATTTTTTAACAAGATTTTTTTGACGTCGGCTCGTGGTGGTGTACATTAAACACTTTTGTTGTGGTAAACAATTGCTCGATCACAAACAGTCTGTAATGAACTATCAAAATCATTTAATCTTCTAAAATGTTTAGTTTATAATTCATATGCGAAAGTTATGGTATTAAGTATCACACGATAATACTACTAAAAAGTCCAGTATTTTTCGCGACTGTGTCAAATCGTTTTTTTAATATGGCAAGAATGGCTGTATCCCACAAATATTTCAGTGTTGGTGGAAGTTGATAGTATGTTGAATTGCCGTTATTGAGATTAAAACAGATGGTACTTATACTGGCCCGTAAGTGTAGACAGCGAATCTTATGTACCCTCTCACGCATGGATTGCGTGAAACTTCTACGAGAAGACTGTCATCCACGAACGAATTACTTGGGTGTGCTGTATCTTAAGAACTTCTAACAGTCGTTTTCGTAAATTGGAGTTAGTCCTTATGTCTTCAAATAGAATTACGACTCGATGATTGAGACTTTTGGTTGCACTTGATAGCGTGTACAGCGCTCACAAAAAATCGCTTCTGTAGACATATACTCCCGAAACAGATATTTGTTGCTTGCAGAGCATGTACATTTCTTTTGGGGTAAATTGCCCCAAACGCTTGTATATGTTTGATCTCGTCCAAGTATATAATATGTTGAAAGCATACTTGGTCCTAAAAGACAAATATTTTGGGTGAGTCTAAGTTCAAACCATGGTTTGTTATTTTTGCAGTCCACAATTCAATAAATGTTTGTCTTCAAAAAAACGAATACTGTCGGTGAATTATGTGTGAAACCGTTATAATATAGTTGTTTGGAGAGCATTTTGGCACCCAATAAATTATTATATGCTTAAAAAACATTCTCACCAAAACGAATATTGTGCTCAAATGATTTTAAATTTTTTAAATTTGATTTAATAATATTACAATTCATAATGAATTATGAAAATAACAGGTAAAATAAGGTGTTAACAACAATAATTTTCGACCATGAATGCTCAAAATTTTGTTCTGCCCAAATTGTATATTCCCTCCACATCTATTCTCACTTCCACGAGATTTTTTAGTTCTAGCTACCTATGTAATGATTTTTTATATTTCAATTTACCTTTTGAACGAGTAGGGCGGGGTATTCGGAAACAGCGGACCACACAGTTTGTAAGATCAAAGAAGTAGCTGATCAAATTGGCCTAATGGAAAAATAAAATGTTAATTTTGTAATAACAAGCCAACCACTCAACTAATTCAATAATCGTTCCCTGTTAAATAGCGCTTCGCAAGCTACTAAACACATATATGTTTAATAGGCTAATCTCTAAAATTAATATATTTTGCATTCCAAGCATAATTATATTACAAACATTTTATGTCCCAAACATATATGTTCTAACTATATTAATGTCCAAACATGTTAATATGATAGTTTATGAACATTATATGCTTGCACTCAAAAATATTGTTTTAAAAAATTTTGTTCCAAACAATAATGTTTTATAGCCAAACATATTGAAAAAACAGTCTTTTCATCCGGTAGAGAGCCAGAATTGAAATACGGGGCGCTTATATGAGGGCTATATACAATTTGAAACTTGATATGGACCAATTGTGTGAATTGGGATCGATCTGTATCTAGGGCTTATAATATAAGTAAAGACCGATATGGACCGCTAGTTAGGCAATGGTTGTTAACGGCCATATACTAGCGCAAAATGTACCAAATTTCAACTTGACTTCGTATGAAATTTGCTCCTCCAAGAGGCCTCCAAAACCAAATCTCGGAATTCGTTTATATGGGCTATATAAGAATTATTGGACTGATATGGACCACTTTGGCATGGTGTGTAAAATATCGTAATAATACCACCAGTACCAAATTTCAACTCAGAATCGATGAATTTTGCTTTTGCCAAAGCACCGAGGTCAAATTCTGGGATCGTTTATATGGGCTAATATATACAATTTATGACTGATATGAACCAATTCCTGCAATGGTTGTGGATACGCATATATTAACACCACAAATCCAAAAATTTTTCAACCGAAATCGGTGTTGAATTTGCTCTCCACGCAGGCTCCGAGGTCAAATCCTGGGGATTCGTTTTTATATGGGGCATATATATATGGACCTGATTGGTGGAACCAATTTGTATGGTTGTTAGAGACCATATAGTACCAAGCCATGTACGCAAATTTCAGCCGATCGGACTGAAATTTACTTCTCTTATAGGCTCCGCAAGCCAAATCTGGGATCGGTTTATATGGGGGCTAATATTATAATATGGACCGATTTGGGACCAATTTTTGCATGGTTAATTAGAAGCCCATTATACCAAACACCAATGTCCCCAAATTTTCAGCCGAGCGGTATGAAATTGCTTCTCTTAAAGAGGCTCCGGCAAAGGCCAAATCGGGGGTTAATATAATTCATTTAACTGATGTGACCAATTTTTTTTGCATGGTTATTAGAGACCATTTTAGCCAACACCTGTACCAAAATTTCAGCCGGATCGATGAAATGTGCATTCTCTTTAGAGGATCGGCAAGTCAAAGTTAGGGTCAAGTTTATATGGGGCTTAACGTAAATAATGGACCGATATGGCCCATTTGCAATAACCGTCCGACCTACATCAATAACACTAGCTTGTGCCAAAGTTTCAAGTCGATAGCTTGTTTCGTTCGTAAGTTAGCGTGATTCAATATACGGACGGACGGACCCATGGCTCATGCACTCATAATTTCACCACTGACTTCAGAATATATATACTTTAATCGGTCTTAGAGCAATATTTCTATGTGTTACAAACGGTATGACAAAGTTATATACCCCTCATCCTTTGGTGGATGGTATATAATTTTTTTTCTGGCTAATTGCATGTTTCCCCTCACATCTTTCTCAACTTCCACGAAGTTTTTTAGTTCTAGCACTTTTTCTGGATAACACAAAACCAATGTAGAAGAAATTATACGATTTTAAACAAATTTTGAAAAATTTTTTTTTTTATCCTTTCGCTGGAGAGAATCGAACCGCGACCAATGCAATTTGTAAGCCAACAACAACTATCCACACTGAGCCATTGGTAGCCGTTATTGTCATCAATTAGACAATTACCCATAATAAGTTATATTTATATGTCATAGCTGCGCGGCGCCACGAGCACGATTCAAACAATAGTTTTTTAAAGAAAATAACATTTAGTTGGTGCACCTCTTGGAGCAGTGTTATGCTACGCTCCGACCTGCTTGCCCAAAGGGGGGGGGTTTTTTTTCCCCCCCCCCCCCCCCCGCCTGTGGTTCGATCCTGTTTTCGAACAAAGTTTCAACATTACCATTGCTTACATATTAAAATTTACTATGAACTGTAAAATGTGTCTTATTAAAGACGCTAAATTTAGAAAAGACAGTGGTTTGAATATAAACGAAATGGATTGTGTTGTTGTTTCAAAAAATAACTTTTTTTATTGAAAAAAATAAAAATTTGTAACAAACCGTGGGTATGTTGTCTTTTTTTGTGATTAAAAGTGTATACTTTCCGAAGAAATTCAAAAAAAAATCTCTAACAAAAGAAAAACGTTTTCAGTACACGTTTCAACGTTTTTTTTTTCATTGCGTGTTTATTTCAAAAAAGGAAACTCTAATAAATAATTAATGAATGATATGAAACCAATTTCGCACGCAACGAAATTTGTTCCTACATGACGCCTCCAGTATAGTCAAAATTTTTGAGTTTTTATTTAAAATATTATTCGACCTACCATCAATAGCAAACTAACATTATATCAATTTTTAAGTCGTTCAATTTTTAAGTCGAATAGCTTAATAATTCGGAGGATGGACGCAGAATCACGGTTGCCACAATTGGTTAGAATCTACAAAAAACTGGTAGATGTTTACTCCGATTTTTGGAAAGATATTTCAAATCATTACTATCGAATAAAAGTACTGAAATTTGGTTATATAAATAAAATGTTGGCCAAAATTTTCAAATATAAATAAAAAGTTTTTAGTAGAAATAAAATGTTGAAAAATTTTCTATAGAAATACAAGGTGAGAAAATTTCTAACAGAGAACACAATTTGAGATTTTTATTGAAAATTAACGTTTTCTATAGAAATTAAACTTTTGACAACATTTTGTTCTATTAACAATAAAATGACAAATATTTTCTAAATAGAAGTAAAAAATTTTGATAAAATTTGGTAATAGAAAGAAAATATTGACAATTTTTCTAATAGAAATAAAATTTTGACAAATTATAATAGAAACAAAATTTTGACAAAACTGTCTTACACACAAATTTTTTTTTGATTCAAATCACGAAACTAAATTAATCGAAATTATTTTTAATTGAAAATGTCTTCATTACAGAAATTATAGTATCAATTAAAAAAATGTAATTGGCAGTCAATTGAAAAAATTAATTGATCTCAATTAAGAAATTAAGTTGATCCAATTAAAAAATTATTTAATAACTCATAATTTTGTATGAATTGATTTTTATTTCATTAAAAAATTTTGTTTGATTTCAGTTCATTTTTTAAATGAATATTTTTTAAACTCCAATTAAATATTTTAATGGAAAAATATTCCAGTGAAATTTTTTCTGTGTAATAGAAATAAAATTTTGACATCAATTTTTATAGAAATAAATTTTGACAAAATTTTCTAATAGAAATCATTTGACAATAACAATTTGAACAAAAATTTCTATAGAAATAAATTTTTGATAATATTGTTGTTATTTTTTTATTTCAGCTTAAAACCATACCATTGACATAAATCTACAAGAGTACTAACCTAAACAGAAGGAAAAGAATGTTTGTCAAATTTAATTTGGGAAAAGCCCTATAGACTGCAAGATTGGTTGTGGACGCACGTTTTCGGAATTACCACTATTCCTTCATCAGCAATCCTCTACTTTGCAGCAAAACTACCCAAACTCAATTATCAGAATAAATTCAGGCAAGTTATTAAACCCAACAAAAAACACCACACTGAACTCCCTCCCGAAAAAAGGTTTTACATTGATACGCGCCGGCTTATATTTTCTATAGAATTAAAAATTTGAGAAAATGCTCTATAGAAATGACAATGTTTAGCAAATTTTCTAGAGGAATAAAATTTTGAAAGAATTTTAAAAGAAGTAAAATTTTGAATTTTTCTAATAGAAATAAAATTTGAGAACATTTACTAACAGAAATTAACAATTTTGAGATAATGTTTTCTATGGATTACAATTTGACAAAATTTCTATAAAAAATCAAATTTTAATTATATTTGTTTAGTTCGGCTTGAGGTCATGCGAAATAAAACAGATTGTTATTTTTTTGAGTTGTATTTTTATTTAAAATTTCCAATATTTCGAACCATCTCCGAGTTCGATCTTCAAGGGAATTTTTTTTTAAAGTAAAAGAAAAATGAACTTATTCGCAACGAGTAAATAACAAAACTGTTTTTTATAGAAATAAAAAAATTAATTTTTATAGAAATAAAAAAATTCTATAGAAATAAAAGTTTGAAAATTTTTATAAAGAAATAAAATTTTGACAAAATTTCTATACCGTAGAAGTAAAATTTTAACAAATTGCTATAGAAATAATTTTAAACAAATTTTCTGTAGAAATATAAAATCTTGAACAAAAATCTTCTATATAAATAAATTATTTTGAGAAATTTCTATAGAAATAATAAGTTTGACAAAAATTTTTATAGATTCAATATCAATAAAATTTTTAATTTCCGTGTTATTTCATACTACCAAAGTCCATTGCGAGTAAATTCCCCCTTGTTGATAAGAGGGATTCATATATTCGAATCTTCAAATCTTTTTATACCCACCACCATAGAATGGTGACGGGGGATAATAAGTTTGTCATTCCGTTTGTAACACATCGAAATATCGATTTCCGACTATATAAAGTATATATATTCTTGATAAGGGAGAATTCTAAGGCAATAGCCAGTCCGTCCTTCCGTCTGTCTGTCATGCTGTCTGTTTGTAAATCACGCTACACGTCTCATAATAAAGCAATTTGTGCTGAAATTTCGACAAACTCATCGTTTGTCCACCAGGCAAGGTCAAGTTCGAAGATGGCCTATTATCGGTTCCAAGTTTTGATAAGTTCCCAAATAAACCGACCTCTCGATTGGGGTCTGGGCTAAAAACCTTACTTTCTATCCAATTTGTCTAAATTGGAAATCAAGAATATTTAGACCACAAGAGTGTGCCAAAAATGGAGTATCGTCTTGTTTTGGTAAAGTCCCCCATATAGACCGATCTCCCATATATTCTAGGGCTTCTAGAATCGATATTTCTATCCAATTCGCTTGAAATGGAAATCCTAGAAATATTTTACACCAATAAGAGGTGTCCAAAAATGGACGTGTTCGGTTGATGTTTAGGTTATAGCCCCCATAATAACCGATTCCCCGATTTTACTTCTTGGCTTCCTAGAATTCGTAGTTATATCCATTTTGGTTGAAATTGAAATCTAGAGTATATTAGACCATAAAGAGTGTCTAAATAATGGTGAGTATTCGGTCCAGGTTTGTATATCCCCCATATAGACCGATCTCCCGATTTGGGGTCTTGGCTTATAGAAACAGCAGTTTTATTCAATTTACCTGAAAATTGGAAAATCTAGGTATTGTAGACCAACAAATACGTGTGCCAAAAATTCTGAGTATCGGTCACAGATCATAATTTTGGTATAGCCCCCATATAGACCTATCCCCGATTTTACTTCTTGCGCTTATAGAAACCGCAGTTTTTTTATCCAATTTACTTAAATTGTGATATCGAGTAGGTACTTGTAGAACCTTAAAGAAGTGTGCCAAATCGGGAAGTTGCGTTTATATGGGGACCATACCAAACATGACCGATGCCACCATTTTTGGCACACTCTTAAGGTTCTAAGTCCATCGATATTCCAATTAAGCTAATGATAAAAACGCGTTCTATAACCAAGAATAAAATCGGGAGATAGGTCTATATGGGTGCTATACCCAAAAAATATGGACCGATACTCAGAAATTTTTTGCACACGTATGTGTCCCTACAATACCTCTAGATTCCAATTTCAGGTAAATGAATAAAAACTGCTGTTTCTAAACCCAAGACCCAAATCGGAGATTCGGTTCATATTGGGGATATACCAAAAACCTGGACCGAACTCACCATTATAGCACACCTTCTTAGGTCCTAATATACCTCTAATGATTCAAAATTTCAAGCCAAATTGGATAATAACTACGAATTCTAGAAGCCCAAGAAGTAAAAATCGGGAAATCTGTCTATATGGGCTATACCTAAACATCACCGACAGTCAACCATTTTTGGCACACTCTTTATGGTGCTAAAAATAGTTTCATGATTCCAATTTCAAGCGAATTGGATAGAAACCTATCGATTCTAGAAGCCTATAAATATAATTCGGAGAATCGGTCTATTAATGGGGGCCTATACCAAAACAGGACCGCGATTACTCACCATTTTGGCACACCTCTTTGTGGTCATAAATACTTCTAGATTTCCAAATTTTCAGACAAATTGATAGAAACTAAGGTATTAATAAGCCCAAGTACCCCAAATCGAGAGGTCGTTTATATGGGACTATAATCCAAAACTTGGACCGATTATAGCCATCATTCGAACTTGACCTTGCCTGCTGACACGAATGAGTTTGTGCGAAATTTCAAAGCAAAATTGCCTTTATTATTGAAGACTGTAGCGTGATTACAACAAGACAGCAGACAGACAGACGGCAGACGGACATGGCTATATAGCCTTATAATTTCTACCCTGATCAAAGAATATATATACTTACTAATAGTCCCGGAAATGCGATATTTCGAATGTGTTACAAACGGAATGAAAAAACTTATTATACCCCCGTCACCATTCTATTGGGGTGGTATAAAAAAAGATTTAAAGATTCGAATATATGAATCCCTCTACAAACAAGGGGAATTTTACTGCAATGGACTTTGGTATTAATAAAATTTAATAATTTAATTTTTTTAAAAAAGTATTAAATGAAAAATAAATATATAATTGAAAATAAACACGGAGAGATTAAAAATTTTATTGATATTGAATCTTAAAAAATTTTTGTCAACTGTTTATTTTATAGAAAAATTTTCTCAAAAATATTTATTTATCATAGAAGATTTTGTCAAGATTTTATTTCTACAGAAAAATTTGTTAAATTATTTCATAGTTCAAATTTTTGTTAAAATTTTACTTTCTACGAGTATATGAAAATTTTGTCAATTTATTTCTTATAAAAATTTCAAAACTTTTATTTCATATAGAATTTTTTATTTCTATAAAAATTAATCTTTATTTCTATAAAAAATCAGTTGTTAATCTTACTCGTTTGCGAATAAAGTTCATTGTTCTTACTTCTAAAAAATCCCTGAAGACGAACATCGGAGATGTTCCAAATAATTAGGATAATTTCTAAATAAAATACAACTCAAAAAAATAACAACATCTGTTTTTATTCGCATGACCTCAATCCGAAACTAAACAAAAATATATATTAAAATTTGATTTCTAATAGAAAAATTTTGTCAAAAAATTGTAAAGTCCATAGAATCATTATCTCAAATTTTAATTTCTGTAGTAAATGTTCTCAAAATTTTATTTTCTTATAGAAAAATTTCCAAAATTTTACTTCTTTAAATTTTTCAAAAAATTATTACTCTAAGAAATTTGCTGAACTATTGTATTTCATAGAGCATTTTCTCAAAAATTTTAGGTTCTATAGAAATCATAAGCCGTCTATCATGTAAAACTTTTTTTCGGAGGGTCAAGTGTGGTTTTTGTTGGTTTAATATAAACTGCCTGAATTTATTCTGATAATTGGTTGTAAGTTTTTGCTGGCAAGTAAGGAATGCTGATGAGGAATGTGGTAATTCTCCGAAACCTGCCGTCCCATCAACCATCTTGCAGTCTAATAGGCTTTGCCCAAATAAATTTGACAAACATTCTTTTCCTCTGTTTGTTAAGCTACTCTTGTAGTTTAAGTCAATGTATGTTTTTAAGCTTATAATAAAAAAAAACAACAATATTATCAAAATGTATTTCTAGAAATTTTGTCAAAATGTATAATATTTCAAAATGTTATTTCTATAGAAAATTTGTCAAAATTTATTTCTATAAAAATTGTGTCAAAATTTTATTCTATACACAGAAAAAAAAAAAATTTCACCGGAAATTTTCCCAATAAAAATATAAATTGAGTTATTACAAAAATGATTCATATAAAAAATGAACTGGATTCAAACAAATTTTAATTGAAATAAAACAATCAATCAAAATTATATGTATTAATTAATTTTTAATTGGATCAGACTTAATTTCTTAATTGGATCAATATAATTTTTAATTCGACTGCCAATTTACGCATTTTAAGTTGATACTATAATTTCTGTAATTGAAGACATTTTCATTATTAAAAATAAATTTTTGATTAATTAGTTTCGTGATTTGAATCAAAAAAAAAATTTCTGTGTTAGACAGTTTTTGTCAAAAAATTTGTTTCTATATAAAATTTTGTTCAAATTTTGTATTTCTATAGAAAAATTTTGTCACTATTTTTCCTTTCTATACCAAATTTTATCAAAAATTTACTTCTATAGAAAATTTTTTGTCAAAATTTTAATTGACTATAGAAAATGTTGTTCAAAGTTATTTCTATAGAAACGTTTAATTTCAATAAAATTTGCTCAAAATGTGTTTCTGTAGAAAATTTCTCAAAATTGTATTTCTATAGAAAATTTTTCTCAACATTTTATTTCTAATAAAAACTTTAATTTATATTGAAACATTTGGCCAACATTTTATTTATATAACAAATTTTCAGTCCTTTTATTCGAAAAGGAAAAATGATTTGAAAATCTCCAAAAACATCGAGTAAAACATCTAACAGTTTTTGTAGAATTCTACCAATGGCACCGTGATTGCGCGTCATCCTTCCGAACGATAATTAAGCTATCGACTAAAAATTGATAACGAACTTAAAATTGATAAAAGTAGTTGCATTGATTGTACGCAATATATTTTAAATAAAACTCAAAAATTGACTACTGGAGCTCATGGAGGAACAAATTATCGTGCGTGCGAAATTGTTCATACAATTCAAATAATTATTATAGAGCCCTTTTTGGAATAAACACGCAATGAAAAAAAAAAGCTTTGGAAAACGTGTACTAAAACGTTTTTCTTTTGTTAAGTTTTTTGATATTTCTTCGGAAGTATACACTTTTTCACCAAAAAAAATCGTTTGTTACAAAATTTTTATTTTTTCTTATATATATATTATAAAAAAAGTTATTTTTGAACCAACAACACAACATTTCGTTTATATCAAAACACTGTTATTTTCTAAATTTAGGTCTTTAATAAGACACATTTTTACAGTTCATAGTAAAATGTTAATATAGTAGAATGTAATGTTGAAACCTTTGTCGAAAACAAGGGATCGAACCCACGACCTTGGCAAAGCAGTCCGACGTAGCAACCAACTGCCCAAGGTGCCAACTAATGATTTTTTCTTTTAAAATAAACCTTTGTTTAATCGGCTCGTGGCGAACGCAAGCTATGCTATAAATAAATATAAACTTATAGGGTAATTGATCTATTGATGACAATAACGTACATGGCTCAGTGCATAAGTGTGTTGGATTACCAAATTGCATGTCCGGCGGTTCGATTCGTCGTCCGCGAAAGGTAAAAAAAAAAAATTTTCAAAATTTGTAAAAATCGTATAATTCTTACTATCATGTTTGTGTTACAGAAAAAGGTGCTAAGAACTTAAAAAACTATCGTGAAGGTGAGAAAATGTAGGAAAATTGCAATTACCAGAAAAAAAATTTAATACCCTCCACCAAGGATGGGGGTATATTAACTTTGTCATACACGCGTTTGTAACACATAGAAATATTGCTCTAAGACTCCGATTAAATATATATATCTGAGTCGTGGTGGATAATTCTGAAGTCGATGAGCCATGTCCGTCCGTCCACTATAATTGAAATCACGCCAACCTCCGAAACGAAAAAGCTATCGACTTGAAACTTGAACAATAGTTTTATTGATGTAGTCGGAAGTATGGCAAAAATGGGCCATATCGTCCATGTTTATCGTATAGCCCCCAATATAAAGGACCCTAACGTTGAACTTGCCGATCCTAAAGAGAAGCCACATTTCCATCACGATCCGGCTGAAATTTGGTACAGTGGTGTGGTAAATGTCTCTAAAACCATGCAAAAAAAATTGGTCCACATCAGAATAATTATAATAACCCCCGATTTGGCTTGCCGACCTCTAAAAAAGCAAGTTCATCCGCTTCCGGCTGAAATTGGGACAATGGTGTTGGTATATGGGTCTAATAACCAGCAAAAATTGGTCCACATCGGTCCATAATATATAATAGCCCCCATAGTAAACCGATCCCCAGATTTGGCCTTGCGGAGCCTCTAAGAAAGTAAATTTCATCGATTCCGGCTGAAATTTGGTACATGGTGGTACTTATAGGTCTCTAACAACCATACAAAAATGGTCCAACATCGGTCGTCATAATTATATATAGCCCCCATATAAACGATCCCCAGATTTGACTCCCGAAGCCTCGTGGAAGAGCAAAATTCATACCCCGATTCGTGAAATGGTATGTATGGTGTTAATATATTATCCAACAACCATAGCAGGAATTGGTTCAATATCAATTTTTTTTTTTCACTCCCCCTCTTTCCGTCCATAATTTTTTTTTATATATAGCTCCCATATAAACTGATCCCCAGATTTGACCTCCGTGCTTTGGAAAACAAAATCATCCGATCTGGTTGAAAATTGTCGTGTGGTATTATACGATATTTAAGCACCATGCCAAAAGTGTCCATATCATCCAAATAAACTATATAGCGCCCCATATAAACGACGAATTGGTTTTGGAGCCCTCTTGGAGAGCAAAATTTCATACGACGTGATAATTTGCGTACATTGCGCTAGTAATATGGCCGTCTAAACAACCATGCCATAAGCAGGTCCATATCGGTCTTTACCTTAATCATATAGCCCTCCAGATAAAATGATCCCCAAATCACACAATTGGTTCCATATCAAGTTTCCATAATTGTAATATTAGCCCTCATAATAGGACCCCCGATTTCAATTCCTAGGCTCTCTACACGGATGAAAAACACTGTTTTTCAATATGTTTGGCTTAACATTTAATAATTGTTTGAACACAATTTAAACACATATTTTTGAGTGCAAGCATATAATGTTCATAAAACTTAGCATAACATGTTTGGGACATTAATATGTTAATACATATATGTTTGGGACATAAATTTTTGTAAATATAATATGCTTGATGCAAACATATCATTTAATTTAGAAATAGCCTATAAACATATATGTGTTTATAGCTATGGAAGCGCTAATTTAACAGGGAGCGATATTGAATTAAGTTTGGTGTTTGTTTGCTTGTTATTACATAAATAACATTTTATTTTTTTCCTAGCTAATTGAATATCAGCTAACTCTTTGATCAATTAATCAACTGTGTGGTCCGCTGTTCGAAACCCGCGTCCGTCAAAGGTAAAATTGAAAAATAAAAAAATCATACATAAGTGGCCTAAGAACTAAAAATCTCGTGAAAGTGAGAAAGATGTGGGAATATACAATTGGGCAGAAAACAAAAAATCTTTGACATTCTGGTCGAAACTTATGTTGTGTAGCACCTATATTACTTTTATTTTCAAATAAAATTCATTATGTTCGTAAATATATAAATAATAAATATAAATTGAAGCACAATATTGTTGGAGAATGTTTATTTAAAGTCATATAATATTTTGTTCAATGCTTCCAAAACCATATAGAATGTTCACATAATAACAATATTGTTTTTGGAAGACAAACATTATTGAATTTGATAAAATCAAATTTTGAACTTAGACTAACCCAAACATATATTGTTTTAGACCAATTAGTGCTTCACATATTATAATATTGAAGATATCAAACATATAAAGGTTTGGCAATACCCAAAAATGTACATGCTTTAAGCAAAATATTTTGAGTATATGTTACAGAAGCGATTTTTGTGAGTCGTGTACGTATCGTGCAAAAAGCCATATCGATTCGTAATTATTTGAAGACTAATGACTAACCTCACAAATTTAGAAAACGAGTTAAGAAGTTTTGAATGATACCTAACAATCCAAGTAATCGATTTGATGACAGTCCTTTTCGTAGAAGTTTCTAACGCAATCCATGGTGGAGGTACATAAGATTCGGCCTGGTCTAACTTACGGCGTATATACTGTTTAATCTAAATTACGGCATTCACAAATATACACTTCCAAATCCACTGAAATATTTTGGAACAGAACATTTCCATATAAAAAAGATTAAAATCGCGAAAAATATGATTTTTAGTAATATTGTGGAAACTATACCATAAATTCGATATGAATATAACTTACATTTAGAAGAAATTTTTAAGTTTAAGATTCTTGTGATCCGCAATGTTACCAAAACAAAAGTTTTATGTACACACCAGCCGAGTCAAATAGAAATTTGTTAAAAAATAAATTAAAAACAAAACACAAGACTATACTATACTAATACCCGTCACCCTTTGTAGACCAAGCATTTAAATTCCAAAAAAAAAGAAAAAGAATGAAGCTTAAGAAGAGGTATCCCCCCTTTATTTGTATAGCACAATGGCTCTAAAATCTATGCAATCAATTCCGTTGACTGTGCACCTGAAGTATTTTGGAGACGTGCTTTCCTGGAATGACAAAATCCCCGCATAGAACTCACTTTGAGGTCATTAATGCGATCCAAATTGGACAATTCGAAGAAATCCGAACTGATTCTAAATTTTTGATTGTATTTCCGACATTTAGGGTAATACTAAACATTTATTCTACCGATTTGTCTCGTTTTTTATTTCCCTAACTTAACAGAACATAGTCCTATTTTTTTAAGACATAAATTGAACACCAACTCAAACATGCAATTTATAGCGAGGAGATTTTCAACATATATCTCCAAAACTGATACAATCAACGTAATTTCTGTATCCTTTACAAAAAAGTTGATTTAACTTTTCCAATTCACTAGCTCCATCACATGTGAACTTGGTATCGTTATAAAGATGCTTTCTTTTGATATTTTCCGCCCCATAAAATTGGTGAAAACATGAAATGGAAATTATAAAAGCAACTTTTTTGAAAATCCCTTTTATTGTATTTCCAAGCATAGAGGAATATATCATATGAATCCATATAAGTTTTTTGTTTGTCCTATTTCCTGCACCATCACATACAAAAACAAAACACAAGCCAGTCCTAAAATTTGAGTCCTTGACTAGGCCTTTATCCACAAACAAAGAATAATTGAAATGGTCAACTTTGAAAACATTTGTTGTTTTGCTCAAGGAATATTCTCGCCTTTTTTATAGAGAAAGAGGGAAATTTATTTTACTTTTATGATGCATCATAACCGTTGGGTATACGTTGATAGCTGTTAAGTACATACCTACGCGTCTCGGTAAAGGGTTAGTGTTTAAAAGTGAAAGAAAGTTATAACAACAATCTGTGTTTCCTAATTTATAACCATTTTCCATCAAAAGGAATCCAAGAAACTATACAGATGGTGTTGAATCTTTAAAAAAAGTAAAAGTGTTTAAAGATCTAAAGTCAGTAACTAATTGAGTTAATGATGATGATTGCTCCTCATGATGTTAAGAGCAACTTTCGGTTATAGTAATTAACTGGCAAATCGGGCTGTGGCAACCAACCAACCCCAAAGTAGCTTATGCTGGAAAGAGCAATATCCCGCGAAGTCGAAAATCTATCTTAGTGAGCGCTGTAATTTAAATCACGCTCACTGAACATGTTTCTGCAATAGTCCATAACTATCCGTTTCTTATGTAGTCCAGGTTCTATGTTATACCGTCTAGTCCAGTTAATCCTTCTAAATTCGAATTAGCCGTTGATAAAGCTGTAGCATTCTAGTAAAATGTTTTTATTATTTATTTATATATTTGAGCTGTTCTAGGACAACAGGATTTTATATCTTATAAATTACAATAATAATCGTAAAAACTTGTAAAAATTAGAAGAACATAAATATTTAAAATGAATTTAGATATGAATATTAAAAAAAAAAATAAGAACAGAGAGATAAACAAGTATGTACGGCCGTATGTTCGGCCAGACCGAATCTTATGTACCCATCACCATGGATTACGCAGAAAGTTCTACTAAAGATTGTCACTCACAATCGAATAACTTGGGTTGTGGTAACACAGTTACCGATGGCAAGGTATATTAAACGTCCTTATCACTAACTTCTAAATTGTATGTTAGTCCATGATAGATAAATAAAGGCAAAATAAATACCAACACCCTCAGAAAAAATCGCTTCTTTAACATATGTTCCA
>PGFW01060119.1:3270-16567 GCA_003123925.1 Haematobia irritans | reverse complement strand
CAACATTTTATTTCGATGGAAAATTTTGTCAAAATTTTATTTCTACAGAAAATTTTGTCAAAATTTTATTTCTATAGAAAATTTTGTCAAAATTTTATTTCTATAGAACATTTTGTCAAAATTTTATTTCTAGCAAAGATTATGGCAAAATTTTATTTCTTTAGAAAATTTCGTACAAATTTTATTTCTATAGAAAATTTTATTTCTATAGAACATTTTGCCAAAATTTTACTTCTATAGAAAATTTTATTAAAATTTTATTTCTGTAGAAAAGTTTATCTAAATTTTATTTCTATAGAAATTTTTGTCAAAATTGTGTTTTTATAGAAAATTTTGTCAAAATTTTATTTCTATCGAAAATTTTGTCAACATTTTATTTCTATAGAAAATATTGTCAAAATTTTATTTCTATAGAAAATTATGTCAAAATTTTATTTCTATAGAAAATTTCATCAAAATTTAGTTCTATAGAAACTTTTCTCAAAATTTTATTTATGTAGAAAATTTATCAAAAGTTTATTGCTATAAAGAAAATTATTTCCTATAAAAATAATTCATTTCAAATAATATTATTCCTAATAATAGCATAATATGTAGTAATATTGTCAAATTTTGGAAATAATGTGATAGTGACAGAAATAGCGTAAGGATAGTTTAATTCTCGATATTATTTTTTCGTAATACTATGTGGCAATAATACAACATAATTATTTGGAATATACGCGATTATACCTCCCTCTCATACCGGTGTTGACAATATTTTTTATAGAAATAAATTTTTGAAAAAAATGTTCAATAGAAATAAAATTTGGCAAGGTAAGTTTTTTTGTTTGGTAGTTTTTTTGGTACTATTTTCTCCATATTTTGGTATATTATTTTCGGCTCGCGTGGCAAACGTTTTCTTAAAACCTATATAACTCAGATCAATAATGCTAATTTTTAATAATTAATTTCCAGCTATTCTATGCCACGTGACTTTACATCGATTGATAGTCAATGGATACCAGTTGACTATCATCCGGAGAATGGCTATCCAAAGGATTTACCAAAACGTTTTTACCCACGCAAAGCAATTGGATCAGGCATTACAAATGGCCTATCATTAGTCCTGAATGGAGACATTGATGATTACTATTGCTCATCGACCAATGGGGCAGGATTTAAGGTATGGCAAAATGGAACATAAAGATCAGACAAATCATTGATCGCATCATCTTTCTTCAGGTACAATTGCACAATCCCATAGATGCTCCACAAATCAAGGAGACCGGTCTAACCATAAGTCTTGGCTATCAGACAAGTTTCCGAGTTTCCGCAATAAAAGATGAGGCTCAACCAACTTTACGCTCGACCTCACCCAAAGAAAGGCAATGCTATTTCAGTGATGAGCGTCCCCTACACTACTACAAATATTACACGCGTCCCAATTGTGAAAGTGAATGTGATGCGTATTTCTTCTTGAGGACTTGTAATTGTATACCCTATTATTTGCCCAAGGTTTTGGCCAATGCCACTACCTGCTATATTGAACATTTCGATTGTCAAGTTCAAGCTGAAAAGGATTACTCAGATCCCGAGAATATACAATGCAAAAGAGAATGCCTATCAGGATGTTATGATATCAGCTTTACACCAGACATCTTTCCCACACCATTTGCCACGGATAACTTCGGTTTGGTTAATTCGTTTATGCGAAATTTCACCAGGGAATATATAAACAGTAATTTTGCCTATATTAACATCTATTTTCCTCAAAATTTTTATCGCAGTAATGTAAAGACACCCTATACAGGGATCACCGAGTATTTGTGTAAGTTTGAGTGGGGAATTGAACTTGAGTGAAAATGGTATTTGATGGTGTTATATTTTATGTTTCAGCTCAAACTGGTGGCATTATGAGTTTGATGATTGGTTTCAGCGTTATCTCGATTGTAGAATTTGTCTATTTCTTCATTGTTAAACCTCTGATTCACCTGTCGCAGAGATGTTTCCATAAAAATATTGTCAATATTAAGCAATTGGCTGCCAAGACCAATCTGGAAGAAGAATAACAACATCTAGGTGGAGAAAAGTCTAAATTTTAATACATAGAAAATTATATTGTATTCCGCACAAAATTTCTTATATTGTACTTTATAACATCTATGTGTTTGCGCACTTCAATCACATTGACAATTTGATTTAATAAAACGTTTCTTTATGCAAAATTGCAATTAGGGATATTTTTTCTCATATGACGTATGAGTTTGGACAAGAATTAGAATTGGACATTCTGAAATATCTATAAAATCCTAAAGAGTATACGCTACAAACAGTGGAAAGGGCAAAAATAGGTTCAGATTACATTTATGCTCCAGTAAGTTACCCATCAAATCTATAAGACATAAAATCGTGGGTCGAGATTCTTACAAAAATCTATTGTGATTTAAACATTTCATATAGATTTTCGATAATAGTGTACTCTGGGCAATCAACTTTCCGATATTTTTATGTGTATGGATCAGTGTTACCAATAGGAAACTATCCTTTACCCTCATAAAATCATCGCTGGGTGGCAACATATCCTCAGCAAAGGGAGTTGCCATTTTGGTCCAAAAAATTATTATTTTTTAAATTTGATACGATGGTCGCCAAATGGAATTTGGTTGATTTTTGTTAATTTTGTCAAATCGGTAAAATTTTTCAAAATAATATAAATTTTTGAAAAATTTCTTGTAGAATAAAATTTTGTACAAAAATTTCCGGAAATAAAATTTAAACAAAATTTTTTATAGAAATACAATTTTCCAAAATTTGGAAAAAAACTTTTGTAAAAATTTTATATAGAATAAAATTTTGCGATAACTTTCATACAGAAATAAAATTTTGTCAACATTTTCTATAGAAATGAAAATTTGGCAAAACGTCAATAGATATGAAATTTAGACTAAAATAAATTGAAAAGCCATTTTCTAATGAAAATAAAATTTTAACAAAGTTTTCTAAGAAAAAAAAAATTGTTTAAAATTTTCAATGGATCGAAATAAAATTTTGCCAATATTTATGTAGAAATAATAAGTTTGACAATATTCTCCTTAGACTAAAAAAAAAAAAAATTGGACAAAATTTTCTGTTAGAAATAAAATCTTGACAAAATTTTCTATAAAATAAAATTTTGACAAAATTTTCTGTAGAAATAAAATTTTGACAAAACAAGTAAGGAAAGTCTAAAGTCGGGCGGGGCCGACTATATTATACCTGCGCACCACTTTGTAGATCTAAATTTTTCGATACCATATCACATCCGTCAAATTGTGTTGGTCGCTATATTTTTGCCAAAGGTTTGTCCCAAACACATACATTTAAATATCACTCGATCTGGACAGAATTTGATAGACTTCTACATAATCTATAGACTCAAAATTTAAGTCGGCTAATGCACTAGGGAGGAACACAATGTTTAGTAAAAAGAAAAATATGGGAAACATTTAAATCTGAAGCAATTTTAAGGAAACTTCGCAAAAGTTTATTTATGATTTATCGCTCGATATATATGTATTAGAAGTTTAGGAAAATTAGTCATTTTTACAACTTTTCCACTAAGCAGTGGCGATTTAACAAGGAAAATATTGGTATTTTGACCATTTTTGTCGAAATCAGAAAAACATATATATGGGAGCTATATCTAAATCTGAGCCGATTTCAATCAAATTTGGCACACATGACTATATTACTAATTGTACTCCTAGTGCAAAATTTCAACCAAATTGGGCCAAAATTCTGGCTTCTGGGGCCATATATGTCCATATCGGGCGAAAGATATATATGGGAGCTATATCTAAATCTGAACCGATTTCAATCAAATTTTGTACACTTGACTATACTACCAATTGTACTGGATGTGCAAAATTTCAAGCTAATCGGGATAAAACTCTGGCTTCTGGGTCCATATAAGCGCATATCGGGCGAAAGATATATATGGGAGCTATATCAAAATCTGAACCGATTTCAAACAAATTTGACACGCATAGCTACAATGCTAAGTCTACTCCCTGTGCAAAATTTGAACCAAATTGGGCCAAAACTCTGGCTTTTAGGACCATATAAGTCCATATCGGGCGAAAAGATATATATGGGAGCTATATCTAAATCTGAACCGATTTCAATCAAATTTTGCACACTTGACTATACGACTAAGTGTTATGTTTGTACAAAATTTCAAGCAAATCGGTATAAAACTCTGGCTGCTGGGTCCATATTAGTGCATATCGGGCGAAAGATATATATGGGAGCTATATCTAAATCTGAACCGATTTCTTCCAAAATCAATAAGGTTCTATTCTGACCCAAATTAGGAACATGTCCCAAATTTGAATGCGATTGGACTTAAATTGCGACCCACCCTGAGCACTACTGCCAAAGACATCATGTGTCTATCTCGTCTCCTTCTGGGTGTTACAAACATATGCACTAACTTATAATACCCTGTTCCACAGTGTGGCGCAGGGTATAATTATCTGTAGAAACAAAATTTTCTGTAGAAATACAATTTTGACAAAATTTTCTGTAGAAATAAAATGTTGACAAAATTTACTATAGAAATAAAATCTTGACAAAATTTCTATAGAACTAAAATTTTGACAAAATTTTCTAATGAAATAAAATTTTAACAAAGTTTATACAGAAATAACATTTTGTTAAAATTTTCTATAGAAATTTACTATAGAAATAAAATCTTGACAAAATTTTCTATAGATCTAAAATTTTGACAAAATTTTCTAATGAAATAAAATTTTAACAAAGTTTATACAGAAATAAAATTTTGTTAAAATTTTCTATAGAAATAATATTTTGACAGAATTTTCTATAGAAATAAAATTTCGACAAAATTTTCTATGGAAATAAAATTTTGACAAAATTTTCTACAGAAATAAAAGTTGATAAAATTTGCTATAGAAATAATTTTGACAAAATTTTCTATAGAAAAAAATTATTGACAATATTTTTATAGAAAAAATAAATAAATATTTATAGAAACAAATTTTTCTGTAGTAATAAATTTTGACATATAAATAATAAATACTATAATATTGACAAAATTCTTTAGAAAAAAAAATTTTGACACAATTTGCTGAGAAATGAATACTTGAATATATATTTCTAAAGAAATAAATAACTAAACATTCAATAAAGAAAATATATAATAACGATATGATACATACACTAAAATTTCTTAAAATTTTCTACAGAAATAATATTTTGACAGAAGTCTTTCTATAGAAATTAAAATTTTCTAAACATTTTCTGAGAAATAAATCTTTACAAAATTTCTTATAGAAACAAAATTTTCTGTAGACAATAAAAATCTTGACAAAATTTTCTCAAAAAAATAACAATTTTTGACAAAAATTTCTCTAGAAATACAAATTTGAAAAATTATTCGATACGAAATAAAATTTTGAGAAAATTCTATTCTTCAAAACATTTCGACAAACAATCTTCTACTTACAAACATTGACAAAATTTCTATGACACAACTTTTTCGATAGCAATAAAATTTCGACCAAATTTTCTACCTAGAAAATAAAATTTTGACAAAATGTTCTCTATAAAAATAAAATTTTTACAAAATTTTCTCGTAAAAATTATTTTCTGTAGAAACTAAATCTTTGAACAAAACTTTTCTATAGAAACAAATTTTCTGCCGTAGAAATAAAATTTGACAAATTTCTATAAAAATAAAATTCTTGACAAATTCTTAGAAATAAAACTTTGTCAAAATTTTGAAAAATTTTTCTATAGAAATAAAATTTTGACAACATTTTCTATAAAAATGCAATTTTGACAAAAATTTCTGTAGAAATAAATTTTGGACAAACTTTTCGATAGCAATAAAATTTCGACCAAATTTTCTATTGAAATAAAATTTTGACAAAATGTTCTATAGAAATAAAATTTTGTATAGGAATAAAATTTTAACAAAATTTTCTATAGAAATAAAATTTTGCACAAATTTTCTATGAAATAAAATTTTAAAATTGAAGATATAATAAAATTTACTACTTAAAATTAAAATTTTCTCAAGAAATAAATTTTAAGTGTCTAATAGCAAACCTATTTTAAACTACTACGAATTTAATGACTAACATATTTCTTAACAAATTTTTGAAATTACAAATTCTTAGACAAAGATTGTCATAATAAAAAATACAATTTGTCAAAAATTTTCTCAGAAACCTAACATTTTGAACAGAATTTTACTGATAGAACATATAACAATGTTGACAACATCTTTTCTCAGATCAATTTAAATTTTGACCAAAAATTTCTATAGATAATTAAAACTTTTACACCTTCTAGAACATAAAATCTCTCGACAAAATTTTCTATAAAAAACCTTAAATTTTTGACAAAAGTCTATCAGAGATAATTGGTCCCATTCTGTATAAATAAAATTTTTTGACAAATTATCTCTTGACAAAATATCGTAGAAATAAAACTTTTGACAAAACATTTTCGCTATAACAATAAATAAACAACAATATTTCTGATCAGACAAAAATTTCTTAGAAATAACTACGATTAGCAAAAAATTTCTGACCACAATTTTCTATAGACAATAAAAATTTTGAAATAACTTGTTCTATAAAAATCAAATTCTTGAACAAAAATTTCTGTTAACATAAACTTTTACAAATTTCTATAGAAACCACAACTTTTTCTCGATTAAAATTTAAAAATTTTCCTAAGACAATGACAATCTTCTACTGAAATAAACTTTGACAAATTGAACAATTTCTATGATAAGAACAAATTCTAAATGCTAAAATTTTGTAGAAAAATGTCTTTATAACAATTAGAAAAATGATTATGGATCAAATTGTCTACAATCATAGAAATAAATAACTTACTAGTAATAGAATAACACATTTTACAATATCTAAAAACTACATAATTTAAGACAAACATAAAAATACAATATTTGGACAAAATGTTCTATAGAACATAAACAATTTCGATAAAATTTTGGTATCAGAGAATAACAATTTTAAACACAAATTTCTCACTAGAAATAAAATTTTGGAACAAAATATTTCTATAGAAATAAAATCGTTGGACAAAAACTTTGATAGAAATGAATTTTTGACAAAATTTTCTATCGACAAATACAAAGACTTTCAAACTTTTAAAGTAATTTAATTTGGGAAAATGTCCTCTGACGTACGAAATTATGGCGTCTAAATTTTGGGCCAGACACAAAATTTCATTGTGGCAACGCTCGGTTGACTAATGCCTTCACAACATGGTTTGTTCTACGCATCCCAACTTAACCATCAATGGCAGAATTACCACATGATGAAGAAGCAATAGAGTTGCGTTACCGCAGTTCGATAGTTAGAAAACTCGTTTCTCGATTGTTGGGATATTGAACAAAATCGAACGGAATACAACAATACAATCTCTCTCGCGCATACAAAAAGCGATGATTGTGTTCAACGTATAAGTTAACGTAAAGAACGATCAGAAGTAAGATAAAATATATTCTACAATAGTGGGTTTTGTATATTAATTAAAACTAATTTATCATATAAAGAAATTTGTCGGTCTCATAAAATTATAAAAAAGAAAGATCTGAATTTATTGAGAAAGAAAGAAAAGGAAAAGGAAAAATATCTACAAAGACTACACATATTTTAAGTGCCTTCCTATATTAAAATCAAATTAAAAAAATACTTTAAGAGGAAAAATAGTGAAATTATAATCAATTATTATAGAGGTAAGTATGAAATTCGTTATTGGAAAATATTAGATAGAGATGAAATTTGTAAAGTAGGTTTCAGACCCAAAAAATCTTTATTTTCAATATTTCTCTTGGTATTTACTTTCAAAGTTTCTTTTGTTGCCAAACCATAATACATGACATTTCTGATATAGTTTCAGTAGATTACGACAATTATAGCATCTGAAATTGGTGCCCAATCTATATTCAACCACCATCACGCAAAGAATTGAATTACTTGATCGCCTTCTACAGCACAAAATGTTTATTTTTGTTGTACATTGGAATACTTTTTGCCGCCAAATTCTGTGTTTTCTTACCGAACCTTACCATTGCGTTGTCGCTATTCAGATACATTAATTGTCCGACAAGATAAAATAGTTGCGACCAATTATATTTACATGTTCTCACTATTCAAAAGTAACATTTTGCTCTAGGAGGGGATGTATGTTAGTAAATAAGGATAAGACTATATAAGTGAGAATATATTCCGGTGTTTATTCAAGTGATGTGGATAGCGAGTTAATAATAATATTTTCTTATTTGTTATGGATTTAGAAGTGTACAATTAACAAATTCCAATTGTGCAATATAATAATTCATTCATCCAATAGTTATTATCAATTAGTAATTCACGTTCATAGTACATTCTAAAATTTGTCTCGTGATTGCTTCAAATCATCCAATTTGTTTTGATATTTTTTCAAATCATCCACATCCCAAACCATTGCACGTTTACGAATGGGTTTGCGACGTTTTGTCAGCATTCGAAAATGATGCTTATCCATGGGTGCATCCTATAAATGAAGAATCGTTAGTGTTACATGTATATTTTTTATAATTTATTTTAGAGATATTCTATACCTTTGCCATATTAGTTTCATTCTCATCATCATCTTTTGTGTCTAGCTTGCGTGGCGATCTCCGAAGTAATAAATCTAAAAATGATTTTATCATCCCAAAATAGAAAACCTCTGCAACACAAATTACACTGAATCCAACCATAAGACTTAGAACGCCCCCAGTTTGAGCTGTGAATATTCAATGGAAATCCAATTTAAAAAAGTCAAGAATATTGTATGGTCGAATCTTAGGTACCCTTAATTGTGGTACCCTTTGGTTAAAGTGGCAGCCCGATTAAGTTTCAGCTTCACTTAGACTATTCAAAGTCCATTGTGATAGATGACACCCTTACTTAGTAAAAGAAATTATTCGATTCGCAAAAGCTTGCAAAGATGTTATAGTAAAGGGTGATTTTTAAGAGCTGAAAACAAATAAATTTAAGAAAAATGCATGAAATCTTTATTTGAAGATTATTTCATGCAAATGAAATAGTCAAATTTTGTCATACTCTTTACACATTTCGGCCAGTATTCACAAGAAAAAATGCTTCAATAATGCTCCCCCAATGCGTTAAATGAAGCGTGTTTGTCTGTATGGACATTAACTTTAATATAGCCCCACAAAAAATAGTCTAAAGGCGTTAAATCGTACGACCAAAATGTGCACGTCCGATTGACGGGGAATAACCACGATTGCCACAGTTGGTAGAATTTTACCAAAAATTTTAGATTTTTTACTGTTTGGTAGATTGGAAAAATTTTTGATGCTATGGTAGATTTTTCAAAACATTCATCTTCAACTAAAAGGTACCTCACACAATGGACTGAATAGTCTAAGTGAGCCTGAAATATCGGGCTGTCACAATACTTAACCTAACCTTCTATAGAAATAAAATGTTGACAAAGTTCTCTATAGAAATAACATTTTGACAAAATTTTCTATACAAATAAAATTTTGACAAAAATTTCTACAGAAATAAAATTTTGGCAAACTTTTCTATAGAAATAAAATTTTGACAAAATTGTCTACAGAAATAAAATTTTGACAAAATATTGTATAGACATAAATTTTGAACGAAATTTTCCATAGAAATAAAATTTGGACAAAATATATTCTATAGAAATAATATTTTGCCAAAAAAATTTTCTATAGAAATAACATTTTGACAATATTTTCTATAGAAATTAAAATTTGACAAAATTTTCTATAGAAATGAAATTTTGACAAAATTTTATATAAAAAAAATTTTGACCAAATTTTCTATAGAAAACACATTTGGACCAAATTTTCAATCGAAAAAAAAAATGTGAAACAATTTTTCTATAGAAATAATATGTTGACCAAATTTTCTATATAAACAACATTTTGACAAAATTGTCTATAGAAATAAAAATTTGACAAAATATTCTATAGAAATGAAATTTTGACATAATTTTCCAGGGAAAAAATTTTTTTTTCAAAATTTTAAAGAAATGAAAATTGCCAAAAAATTTCTATAAAAATAAAATTTGTCGAAAAAAATTTTATAAAGATAAAATTTTTTCAAAAATTTCTATAGAAATAAAATTTTGACAAAAAATTTATTATAAAGGAAAATTTAAATATTTAGACAAATTTTCTGTAGGTATTAAAATTTTGACAAAATTTTATCTATAGAAAAAAAATTTCACAAAAAAAAACCGATAATATTGAAATATATATTATAACAAAATAAATAATCGATTTTTCTATGACCTCAAGCAACGAACAAAATTACATAATCAGAATACGAAAATAAAATTTGCGCAAAATTTTCAATAAAATAAAAATTTTCCAAAAAATTTCTATATAAATTAAAATTTTAGACAAAATTTTCTATAGAAAAAAATATTTGACACAAATTTTCTATGAATTGAATTAACAAAAATTGACTATGAGAATAAATTTTCACAATAATTTTACCACAAGAAATTTTCCCTCAAAATTTATATAGAAATGAAAATTTGCTAAAAAATTTACTATATAAAAATAAAATTTGGCCAAAAAAAAATAAAATTATAAATAAAATTTTGCAAAAAATTTCTACAGAAATAAAATTTTGACAAAAATTTACTATGGAAAATAAAATTTTTAGAACAAAATTTTTCTGTAGAAAAAAATTTGACGCAATTTTTCTATGAAATTGAATTTGACAAAATTTTCTATAGAAATAAATTTTGAATAATTTGCGCAGGAACAAGAAAATATTTTCCTGCAAAATTCTATAGAAACTGAAAATTTGCCAAAAAAATTCTATAAAAAT
Organism: Haematobia irritans; assembly: GCA_003123925.1. Lineage (NCBI taxonomy): Eukaryota > Metazoa > Arthropoda > Insecta > Diptera > Muscidae > Haematobia > Haematobia irritans. The sequence goes on along the minus strand of PGFW01060119.1, from coordinate 5,684 downwards.
TAAATTGGCCAAGAAAATCTCTATATTAAGGATACACATTTTGCAAAAATTCATTAGAGAATTACATTTGACAAAAAATTTATATGGATTCATATAAAATTTTGACAAAATTTGCCACATTGGAATTTACCCAAAAATTTTTAGATTTTTCTAAACTGTTGATAGATTGGGAGAAAAATTCTTTGATTCCTACTGGTAGATTTTTCCAAAAATCCATCTTCATCTCAACTAGAAGCGTTACCTCACACAATGGTCACTGATAGTCTAAGTGATCTGAAATACTCGGCCGCCGTGTCACCAATACTTAACCCTAACCTCTGATAAATGTCTACTAAAGTCTATAGAAACTTTTGACACAAATTTTCGTTATACAAATAAACATTTTACATAACAATTTTCCTAACAAATAAAATTTGACTGCAAAATTTTCTCATACGACCAATAAATTTCATACAATTGCTATCAGACAATCAAAATCTTTACAAAATTCTTGTACCAGAACATAACAATTTTTGACGAATTATCTTTCCTATATAGAAAGTGGTGTGAGGCGAAATTTGGTCAAATGAAATAATATTGACAAGAACATAAAATATTATCTGCCCAAAACAAACTTCTTCTCTATAAGAAATAATCATCTATTGCACAATATTTCTTCTATAGAAATTAAATTCGACAAATTTTCTATCAGAAATTAAATTTTCGACAAAATTTATATAAAAAAATATCTGGTTACCAAATTTTCCTATAGAAAACACATTCTGACCAACTTTTCAATCGATTAATAAAATTTGAAACATTTTCTCTATAGAAATAATATGTTTTTGGACATAACCCAATAAATTTTCTATATAAAAAACAATTTCGAACAAAATTGTCTATACAGAAATAAAAATTTTGACAAACATATTCCTATAGAAATAAATATTTTCGAGACATAATTTTCAAGTGGAAAAAATTTTTTTTTCTCAACAATTTTAAAAGACAATTGAAAATTGCCAAAAAAAATATTCCTATAAAAATAAAAATTTGTTCGAAAAAACTTTTATAACAGATAAAATTTCTCAAAAAATTTCTTAGAAATAAATTTTGACAATAAATTCTATATGCGAAATAAAATTTAGACAAAATTTTCTGTAGTATAAAATTTTGACAAAATTTCTTCTAAATAGAAAAAAATTTTCACAAACCGAAAAATATTGGAAAATATATATAAAAACAAAATCAATAATCGATTGTTTTGCTTGACCTCAAGCGAACAAAGATTAATAGTCAGAATAGAAATAAAATTTGGCCAAAATTTTCAATAGAAATAAAATTTTTCCAAAAAATTTCTATATAAATAAAATTTAGACAAAATTTTTCTATAGAAAAAAAATTTTGGACACAATTTTTATGGAAAAATTGAAATTTACGATAAATTGACTATAGAAATAAAAATTTTCACATAATTTTACAGGCGAAAAAAATTTTCTAAATTTTATAAAATGAAAATTGCTAAAAATTTATAAAAATAAAATTTGGCCCAAAAAAAAATTATAAACGATAAAAAATTTTTGCCATAAAAATTTTCTACAGAAATAAAATTTGACAAAAATTGTATATGAATTAAATTTTGAAAAAATTGTCTGTAAGAAAAAAAAATTTTGACATAATTTTCTATGGACAATTTGAAAATTTGACAAAATTCTTCTAAGAAATAAAATTTTGACATAATGTTGCCAGGCGAAAGGAAAAATTTTCCTCAAGAATTTATAGAAATGAAAATTTGGCCAAAAATTTCTATAAAAATAAAAATTTGGCCAGAAAAATTTTATAAAGATAAAATTTGCCAAAACTTTCTATAGAAATTAATAATTTTGCCAAAAAATTTTCTATATGATAATATAAACTTTTGAACAATATTTTCTATGAATATTATAAAATTTTGACAAAATTTTTCTATTGAAATAATTTACAAAATTTTTAAACATTGCAAAATTTTTTATATAGAAAAAAATGTTGGACCAAATTTTCCAATGAAACAAAAGATTTGAGACCAAACTTTTTTTCCTATGGAAATAATATGTTTGCGACCAAATTTCTATCAAATTTGAATAGTCTAAAATAAAATTTGACAAACAATTTCTATCAAAATAATATTTTTGAGAAAATTCTTCTAATAGAAACAAATTTAGTAACAACATTTTCCTATAATGAAATTATTAAAAAACAAAAAAAAAATTATATAAAATAAATTGTCTACATAAATAAAAAATTTTGACAAATTTTCTATAGAATAAAAATTTGGAAATATCTAATAGAAATAATATTTGCCAAAAAAAATTCTATATAAATACAATTTTGTTTTTGATTTCATCTAAACCCATGCAAATGGGACTAATACAAGTGTAGCTTAATCCAACAGAGTAACC